>CAKNEU010000077.1:0-145552 GCA_930272665.1 Mariannaea elegans
GCAGTTCCCGCAATTAGCTCACTACCTCACATCCATATATAACGCAGGTGTACACACGCGCACAAACCCCATTACAATTAGTAATTTAGAAAGTTATTTAAAATAGTATAATTAATACTAAATTTATAAATCGAATTAAAAGGTAAAGGCCTTAACCTTATATATTAAAAAAGTCTATAATATATAAGTATTAACTTATATAGCTAGTAGATTAATTATCTTAATAAGGAAGAATTCTTAAAAGAAGGATCTCTTCTAAGATAATAAAAGAAAAACCAAGAAATTCCAATTTATATCCCTATCTCTTGCAAATAGCTTCTAAATCCAGTGATTTATCTCATAAGCTAATAGCATTAACGATAATCTACGTTGAGGAAATCCAGGGGGGATTTAGTCTTCTATTCCGCTGGTGCAAGATGCTCCTAACTAAGGGGTCTTAAAGAATTGCAAAAAGCATCTCCTCCTCCTCTCTTTAAATCTGCGTTGCAGTTGGTGACGGTACGGATGTGGGGGACCGAAATATAAGGAGTCTCGACTTATCACCCGGTTCGTCACCTCTTGGGAGAGGGAGGGAGAGATACGTGTTCTCATGTACTTCTAATATGAGGTTGAGCAAGAAAATCTTTAATGGCAGTGGCCTCGGCTTTCAGGATGGATCTAAGCCAGTTGAAAGAACCAAGGCAGGTAGTATCTCGGATTTTTGGGTCACGCAAGAGATCAGCCAGAGGATGCCTAACATTGGCCGAATTTCATCAGCTTCAAGCCCCCTTCGTCATGGAGTTGTCAACCTCAAGGCATCCTAAATATCTATGCATTTCAATATACCTTGCCATCTACCATAGACGCTCTATGAATAAGACGGCGACGCCTCCACATTTTCAAGGATCAATATTCACCATCGGGAGACACAGCATCTAGTGTTGGCTGGTCCTCTTTCTCTTGAAGTCCTCAGGCTGCTTCTTGCAAGTCCGCAAGGCGGCGGTTGTACATTGCGCGCCCCCCTGCGACTCGTTCTCACTCGCATCCACGGCGCTCGTGAGGATGCATGAAAATATCAGATCGTTTTTTTGAGACGTGAGATGGAACACAATCCGCAGATAGCGATTCAGAGAGAGGGGTGCCCTTTTACTTGAGGGATGGCTCCGTATCCCCAGGGACTTTTTTTTCAAGAAGAACTTGTCAAATGCTTCTAGCTTCTCATTAAGGGACCAGCAAGAAGGAAAAAAAGAAGGTGAAGAAGAACATCATCCGGAGGCGGGATTATTATCCGCCTAACCTGTCCCTGCATACATTGTGTACGATGTGCAGAAGAGAGACAGCATATGGAAGGATTCCGGAACTTTCTGGCGCTCACCTTTGCCTACGCCGCCGAAAGCCTTGGCTCAACGTGAGGTTGAAGGGGTAGAGAGCCACGGGGATCTCTTTACCCACCACGCTCGAGTTTACGTTCTAGGAGAGAGGTACGGTGTCACGGGACTGGAAACTATGGCCATCCGCAACCTCCACGAAGGACTGGTAGATTTCGCGCTGGATGATACGAACGTCGGCGACATCGTGGCTTTACTCGAGTTCTGCTACCAAGACCTGGTTCCGGACCAGCTTAAGGAGCTTGTGATTCACTATGCTGCGTGCAGAGTGGATGTGTTTTGGGTGAGCGGGAGTTTTCAGCAATTCGTGGAGAGTCAGGGCTCGTTCGCAAGGGCCTTAATAGGATAAATGCTGCTGAGAGTTAAATGAGACGAACAAGACGGATCCTCATGAAGTTTGGAGGGATAGCAGTTAATCGAGATGAATACAGTGTCTCCCAGGGTGAGTTCTGCAATGCGATCCATGGCGCCCCCATGACAACGAAAACGGTGAAATTAAGGCAATTAGGTCAACCCACCATCTCGCTAATACAGCTGACGACTGTGTAGATGTTAAAGATGAAATTTCATGCCGGCGCGATTGCGGTGGAGTGTCCGGTCGAACAATGCTCGAGGAGTCGAGCAGCCAATTCTTCGCCCAATTCAATGCGACCTGGACCCAACTTACCCGTCAAACGGGTCTAATCTAAATAAAAGGTGATTTCCAGAAAGAAAAGGGTTGTCCATCCCTGCTCTCCATATTCTTCGCCGATAACCCCCCACAGCAACCTCCCAAGCTCGTGGAGAAGAGCTCACGCAACACCGTCTAGCCTCTGCGCCTCGCACATCTTAGAATACATGCCCCCCTTCTCAAGCAGCTCATCATGCTTCCCTGCCTCCATAATTCTGCCCGCATAGAACACAAAGATGCAATCCGCATCCCGAACGGTCGAGAGTCGGTGCGCGACCGCAACGGTGATCCGGTCCCCGCTCGATGCTGCCTCCGCTAGCGCCGCCTGGACGAGTCTCTCCGACTCAGTGTCCAGAGCGCTTGTCGCCTCGTCGAGTAGAATGACATTCGGCTTGCGAACCAGTGCTCGCGCGATGGCGATGCGTTGACGCTGGCCACCGGAGAGCTGGCTGCCGCTCGTGGTGCCGACGAGAGTGTCCAACCCCTCTGGAAGAGAACTCACAAAGTCCCATGCATTTGCCTCCCGGCACGCATTCTCAAGCAGCTCATCCGACGCCATTTTCGTGGCGCTGAGGTCTGGGACACCTTGGGAGATGTTCTCGCGGATCGTGCCAGGGAAGAGGGTCGGCTCTTGCTGGACTAGGGCTACGTGCTTGCGGTACAGGAGGGGATTGATCGAGGAGAGGGGCGTGCAGGAGTCGCTATTGATGGTGCCACTCATGGGGTCGTAGAAACGCTCAAGGAGGGAGATGATAGTGCTTTTTCCACAACCTGAGGCGCCAACGAACGCGACGAACTCACCACGCTTGATCTGTACGATTGGTGTTAGTGAGTGTAACCTCCCTGCGGGCTGAGTCTATGCTTGCCGAAAGAGACACCCCTTTGAGAACCTGATTTTCTGGCGCAAGAGGGTATGAGAACTGCACATCCTCGAAGTCATAGGACCTGCATCCGTGCTCAGGCTTCTTGTCACGGTTGTCTTCCACCTCCTGGATGGTCCCGCTGAGGCCGTCGAGCCAGAAATAGTAATTAGCTGCTTGGTTCGCCTTGGTGAAGCCTGGGATCTGTGAGTAAATAGGTTCACCGGAAGTTCGGAATGAGACTCACTGCTAGCGAAACTGAAAGCGAGCGCGGTGGCCTGACCAGAGAAGTAGACACCAAGGAACGACACAATGAACTGGTAGAGGTCAATCTCGCCCTCATTGATCAGCGTCGATCCCCACCTGATCGTACAGCCAATCAGTCAAGTTCGCTTTCCATGAGTGGGCAAAATCCAAGAAGTGAAGACTAACCAGAATCCCAGGGCCAGAACAAAGTACTCAAGAGATTGCGTAAGAGAGAACCAAACCATCATGTGGAACATCGGCCCGCTTGCCTGAGCGATCGCCCGGTCAAGTTCATCGACGTACTTCCGCAACATGGTGTTCTCAATGGCAAGCGATGAGACAGTCCGGATAGCGGTAACCGTCTCCGAAGCCACCGACGCACTCGCCGCCAGCCTCTTTCCTATGTCCTCATCCATCTTCGCCTCAAGCCTGACACGCGCATAGCCACCGGTCATCATTGTCGGCAACCCGGCAAAGACGCCCACAAGTCCCAGCTGCCACGACACGGCGATGGCGAGGACGCTGGAAGCGAGAATGTTGATGGCGGACATGAGGATGATGGCAACGGTGAAACCCATGAGCTCGAGGGTGGCTTGCGGGTATGAGTCGAGGCGGCTGATGAGTGCGCCGATGGTGTTTTCAGGCCGGTCGAAGAATTGGAGGTCTTGGCGGAGGAAGGAGTCCAGGATTTCACGTCGCATTTTCCTGCTGAGAGTCTAACACGCAATAGATTTGAGGTTAGTACAGTAATGCCAGAATTTGAGAGGCCCCGAAGAAGCGGATCTCACCTGGGCGATTGTGTTGGTCGACCAGCCCATAACGAAGTACACAACCAGAATGCCGAGCGACATGATGAAGAACATCAGCGATATGAAGTTGCCGCGAGAGACGAAATCCGGCGAATCAAGGACGCTCATTATTTCACCAAGCAGGAGAGCCTGCCCGGGATTGACAGCAGCTGGTGAGAGACAAAGTGGTGAGTGCTTGAACGACAGAGCTGGTATACTGAACCAGTCGGAACCAGCTCACTCACCTCCTGCAATGCATGTGACTGTCGTGATTGCGAACCAAAGCCAGAGCTCAGGCGTCCCAATAAGCAACTTCCAAATATTATGGATAACTCCCTTCTTTTCGTACAAGTCGTGGTCTTCGCGGTGTTTCAGTGCTGCCACTTGCTGCGCCTGGGCCGTCTGGATCCTAGCAAGAGATTGAACGCGATCAACACGATCATCTCTCTCCTCTAAGTCTTCTTCGTCAGATATGTTTTTACCGCGGTCAAGACCGTGGTTCTTCATGATGGTACCAGGCGCAAGGTCCTGAGCCTTGATGAGGTTGGCGTAAATGCCGTTTTTGGACACCAGGTCTTCGTGTCGACCCTGTTCCATGATCTTGCCCTCGGACATAACCACAATATTATCCGCATGGCGGATGGTCGAAAGCTTGTGTGCGATTACGATAGTAGTCCGGTCCTTGGAAGCACTGTCAAGAGCTTGCTGAACGATGCCCTCCGCGTGCGGGTCGAGTGCGCTGGTCGCCTCGTCGAGGAGTAGGATCTTCGGCTGCGAAATGACGCTCCGGGCGATGGCAATCCGCTGCTTCTGCCCTCCCGAGAGCAAGCCACCTCGCTCTCCAATGCGTGTGTGATATCCCTGCGGTAGGGCCTCGATGAAATCACGCGCGAAGACGAGTTTCGCGGCCTCTTGGACGTGCTGCATTTGGTCTTCTTGCGATGCTGTCTCCCAGGGTGTGCCGACGAGGCCGTTGGCGATATTCTCAAACACGGTACCATTGAAGAGTACAGGCTCCTAGTATTATTAGAAAAGTGTTTTGCGAGTCCATGGCGTAGGCTTTAGTGTCTTACCTGTTGAACCAACCGAATGTTGGTCCGCAGCCACTTGAGGTTGAGCTGGCTGATGTCTTTGCCGTCCATGAAGATGCTTCCTGCGCTCGGGTTATACCACCGCTCGAACAGACCGATGATCGTGCTTTTTCCTGAACCAGATGGTCCCTTTCCCTCCCCCCCCCAATTAGACACTTTCACATAAAGCGCGATCGAAGACTACTCACCACTAATGCTGTGACCTTGCCGGCGGGGATATTGAGCGTAAAACCCTCCAGGACGGTGACATCTGGACGCGCGGGATAACTAAAGGTTATACCGTGAAGATCAATGACTCCAGCAGTCTCGTCAGGCTTCTCTCCTGAGTTGTCGAAAGGGTTGATGTTGGATTGCCTATCAATTAGAGCGAACAGCTCCGTCGCTGCGGTTGCCGCACGGCTGAACGTGACCATGTTCGGCGTCACTTGCATGACCGTATTCGCAGCCATGATGACAGAAAAGAGAACGCTGGTGACTTAGTTAGCCCTGAGAATATCTACGCATAATCGGCGTTTCCGGCTTGCGATCGGATGAGTACTAACACAAAGACGGTTCCCAAGTCAGATATCTCGCCTCGGTCAAGCATCGCGATGCCCTGCCAGAAGGCCAGGCCCATGCTGGCGTAGACAACGAAATACTGCCCGCCAAAGACGATGCCATAAAGCTTGTTCTTCTTCATTCCCTGGGTGTACGCATTCTGAAGGTACGAGTCGTACTTGGCCATCACCCTCGGTCGCAGGCTGAATGCATGAAGAGTCCGGATTCCTCCGAGGATGTTCTCAGCATAGCTACCAGCTTGGGCGTAGACTTGCAAGATCTTGGTCTCTATACCAGCATCAATGCCACCAGCTCCGCCGAGCGCAATGAGCAGAGTCGGCACGATCCAGATGAGGATCAGAGTCAGCCTCCATTGTGTGGCGAACGCGATCGCAAATGCAGCCACGAATGTGGAAATGGCTTGGATGACAATGCCGAGCTTCTCCGCGATGCCGGACTGGATCAGCTTGCCGTTTGTCGTCGCCTGTTGAGAGATGGAACCAGAGATTCCCTGATCGTAGTATGCAATTTCTTGGCTAAAGGCAGCTCGAAGATAGCTGTGTCGGAGGTTGCGGGTCAGGATGTAGGCGACGTAGGTGAAGAGACTAGCGTAGATATAGGTAGCCACTAGGCGGACAACACCTATATACACGAAGTAGAGCCTTTGAGTAACATCAGCAATTGAGCTTTGCTTCGCCAAAAAAGATAAAACGACTAATCGTGTTCTTACGCTGAAGTCTGCACAGCGGACATGAAATTCTCAGGCAGGGAGTCTGGGTCGGAGAAGCTGAAGTCGCTGAGCAGTGACAAGAAATTCCCCATGACCAAGTTGACCATAGCAAGCGCAACACCAGATGCAATAGCAGCTACAACAGCAATGACTTCAAGGATGTAGAGCTTGGTTTCGCCGAAAGTGAATACTCTCTGGCCAACTCGTCAGCGCTCTGGCGTGCTGGTGAGACGAGGACAGGAGCCATCAGCTCTCCGTCCAGACTTACCATAAGACCGTTTGATCCATTTCCCTCAGCAGACACTTCATTCCCATTTTTGGATTTTATCAGAATTTCAGCATCGTTCGCTTCTTCTGTAGCTTTTTCGCCTTCTCGGCCATCGCTATGAACCACCATCTTGAATGGATTCGTGTTGGTGTCTAGAAAGAAAAGAAAATCTAAGGAGTGAACGATAAACAAACGTTGTCCAGGCTGCACAATTTCACTAGATGCAAGAGTTAGTAGGTAACGGTATATAAAGGAGTGAAAAGGAGGAAAACCTGCGGTCTACGGTTTGCCTCCTAAGCGTATCACAGCCTACAGCTTGACGTCAGCCGAACTGTGGCGCGCGCCAAAATTGACGAATTTCATCTCGACATTCGAATGCCTCGGAAGCATGGAGGCTACCACGTCCGCCTGCAAGGAATTGGTGGTCATAATATCGGCTCGTCAATTGAGCGCATTGGATGGTGCTGATGCGGAGGGCGGAGTCACCGAGGCTCCGCACATGATGCGCTAGAATACGCCGTCCTGACGACCCTGTGGCAATGCATTCCTCGGAGCCCCGGTGCACGCAGGGATCCGAAACCTTTAAAGCCCCTGCACGTCGCTGTCTCTCCGACGTTGGAAGTTCTTGACCGTGCGCGTCCGGCTTACGAGGTCTTCGGAGGACGGAGAGAAGCGAGCAATTAGGGCCGAGTAAAAGAGCACGCAGATACAGAGGCTCGGCGCCCCACTACTTCACTGCCGCTTCGCTATATCACTCACACCTGATGGATGAACAAGATGTCTCGTTCTCGCGGGATGAGGAAGACGAGGAACAGGGTCCTGTGGCAGCCGAGAAGTTAGCAGTGAGCATTCGGACGTCTCTCGTGTGAGGTTACCCTGTAGCTGATGAACTTGGCCCAAAATAGTGTTATCGATGCCGCCAGCGCAAAGTAAGACCCCGATATCCCTTCATAACTGCCTACTTGTACACGACTGTGAGCTTATGATATTGCATCCAGGTAAAGTGCGACCGGTCGAACCCCTGTTCTCACTGTGTGAAGGCCGGGGCACGATGCTCATACGCAATTGGCCCCAAGCCGAGAGAGAGGAGGCAGAGAGTCTTGGTATCAAATACATAGTGAGTAACTTCAACAAGCCGACCGCCTATCAAAGCTGTGCGGGATTGCATTGTTCTAAGATGCGTTGAAAGTGATTCGAAGTTGGATGCAATATCGCAGAAACTCGATGACCTCACCCACAGGATGAGCCAGTTGAGCCATAAGCCGACGAATGGTACGGCATCGGAATCCATTAACTTTACGGATCTTATCAATCAGCAAGAGATCTATTTGTCTTCTTCGTTTGGACTCACGCCATCTTCTTCGTCAATCGGCTCCACGCCAGCCCAAGGAAGCCTACTGTACAATCCCACCGGCGAGAGCGCCCGCGACGTCCATCGCAGCTCTTCGAAAGCAGAGTACGAGGGCGAATCGTCACTTTTCGCTCACGCCGTCTTTGCCAGCCAGTTTCTACAGAATGCCATCAACAACACCACCAACACCGAAGTCGCGCAGGAGATGGAAGCCGTCCTCGAGGGCCTCAGAACTGCTGTGCAATCTGGGAAACAGCAGTTTGATACGCTCGAAAAACTGTACCCCCATTCAAGAGCGATCCCATCAGGCTCAATGACACGCAACCTCCCCATGCCGCCCATTGACAAGGTATTCGTGTGTTTGCGCATGGCGAGGGAGTGCCCTCAAGTGGCCATGCTCTGGCTGGGAGATTACATCAAGCCTCATCAATTTAGCGACTACCTCGTCAAAGTCGTGTCGCCTGGACCAGCGACCGAAGCCGATTTAATCATCGTCCACTGTGGGCTGTATTGGCTGTTTTGCGAGTGCTCCAAGGCTGTATTCGACGAAAAGACGAAACACGACTACGACGCACAGGCTTCCATATGCCAGGCGAACCTCGAGACAGTTCTTGCCAATCTCCGTTTTCATCAGCTAGCGAACATGGACTTTGCCTATGCAATGGGCATGGCGGTAAGCTAATTGCCTGTGATGTCGTGAGAATGGTCGCTCCAAGACTAACTGCTCCTCCTCATCAATAGTCGCTGTATTGTCGTCAGAAGAGTAAATCCTCTGCCGCGTGGAATTTCATCAACTCAGCCTCGCAAATTATCCGAGCTCTTGGCCTGCAACACAACGCCCCCGTGGGCTCAGAGAGACCAGAAGAAAAAGCCCAAAAGAAAGACCTCTTTTGGACTGTTTACATGACCGAGAAGATGCTGTCTCTTCGCCTCGGCCGTGCATCGACCTTCCGAGACCAGGACATCACCCTCAGCCGTCCTGGTTCAGAGCGCCTGAGCGGGTCGTTCTTGTCTGAGCTGGCCCCTGGTTGGATCAGCATAGCGAGTATACAAGGTCGGACATACGATGATATTTACAGTGCAGGGGCTCTGCTGCAACCGCCGCATGTGCGAACGGCTCGTGCCGAAGCTCTTGCAGCGGAGCTAAAAACAGTCATGCAACGTGCGGAGGACATCCACGTGAGTTGGTCCCAGAAATCTTCCTCACGAGCATGAATGATACCTCTCTCGTCCTAATCTCTGCCTAAGATAACTCTAGGAGCTAACAAGGGAGATAGATTCATTACGAAGCCAACAGTGGACAAGTACTGGGACTTGATTTCCATGACATTGCACGGCGTTCTGATCGAGTGATCGGCCTCTGCACGCTGACGCTCATCTATCGAAGCATCCCTCCCGAGAAGCCATCGACGTTCACGTTTTGCCAAGAATGCATCAATGTCGCAAGAAGGGCGCTCCAAGAGCACGAGCAATGTGTCGCCATGATCACTGAGGCGCGAGGGAAGACCGTATCCCTTGAGACATATATAAACTGGTACGTCATCGAACATTGTCCCCGTTACCTCCCGGAGCGATATCTGACGTGCAAAATGCAGGACAATGACCCAGTCTCCATTCATACCCTTCATCATCCTATTCTGCCACATAATCGAGACATCCGAGTCCACAGACCTCGAGCGCATGAAAAGTCTTGTTGAGACGCTCGAGTTTACAGCGAACTCCCAAGCGCCCGCCACCGGCGACCACAGGCAACGACGTCTCTTCAGGGCGTTGTACGATGTCGCAGCAAAATACATCGAGGTCAAGTCCCGCACACATGGTGATGATGCGCCAGACGGGATGTCATGGTCAACGGCTGCACTCGGTTTTGGCCTCGGCACGCTGAATTCGGTAGAGTTGATGCGAGACCCGGGAACGACGGCAACGGCGACGGCTAGTGCAGATGCTCATGCTGCGCAGGTATCGATACAAGACGAGACAAGTGTAAACGAAATGGGGCTTTTGGATAGGATGGCCGCGCCGACGGGGCTGCAAAGCACGGCTTTTGGAGACGTAGACATGGACATGGACCTCTCGGGGGCCCAGCTTTGGGACTGGTTCAACAAGAACCAGTCTATCATGAGGGTGCTTGAAGATACATAGAACAAGGAGCTTAATGCTGTTGTTTATTCCGTCCAATTTCATCTTTTAAGAATGATCGCCATGTCACTTCCGTCAAATTCGAATCCAGCAGCCGTGCAATGCCCCCATCATTGCGGCCACTCGTCCAATGCTCCCGCAAGGCGCGCGTCCCTTCGTAGAGTCTCTCGGGAGAGTCTGTTTTGTAGCCAAGAAAGTCAATCCTTTTGTCGTTGAGCCAGTGAAGGAGGTGGGCGATATTGCGGACATCGGTGTTGAAATTGGCGACAGACTGCGGCCTCGTGCTTCCGATATACGGGGCGCATCTCTTGATCTTGGTGAGTATAAGAATAAAGGGGTGTAAGATAGGGATCGTGTCTATTTTATGGTCAATGCATGCTCGGATGGTAAAAGAAGACGTGTTTGGCGCGCTCACCATCGCCAGGGCGTAGAGACATCTCAATTAGCAATCTTATGATTAGAGAGGACGACGAAAACCTCTCCCGGCCTTCATTCTTAATTCATATTCTAATGAAGCCTTTAAGGGACTTTAATAAATATAGCGACTCTTCTAGGTTCTTTCCTCAATATCTGCATTTTAGAGTTAGAGAATAGTTATACCTAAGGATAGAGAAGGGAGTATTAATATACGTAGCCTAGAATTGCTTTTTTTCAATAGTTTCACTCTACTGCTAGCTGAAGCTTCCTCAAGATTAGCTTACTGTTTACAATATTGCTTTTATTTTAATGCTTCTCTAATAGCCTAACTGAAGTGCAATAGCTGCACTCTTAGCTCTACCTATTAGATGAGCCTGATTCTTAAAGTAGGTCAATAGGGACTAAAATGAGTGTGTTATAGAAGAATTCGAGATATAGATACTGTCAGGACCGGTTGGCGCGATAGGCAGTGAAGGGGCTATATAGCTGCTAGGCCGCTTATAAAACGATGTAACTACGCTGTAGGACTCACAGCTAGGGATGTGATGGTGACTGTATTAATATCTATCTTATAATAGGAACTCTTTAGCCCCTATTTTATACTACAAGCCGATATTCCGCACATGATACGCTACAAGTTCGCTGGCAATCCGCTATGCATAGGATGTCTCATGACAGATACCAAGAGAGATTTAAAGATAAATAATAGGAGACCTAGCCATCTTAAGGGGAAGTTAAGTCTCAATACTAGATAGAATGCTAGAAGCATAAATATGAGGAGGGATATAGCAACTTGCGTGAGGACTAGGCCGAAGGAGCAAGACATATAGCACCAAGAGTGGGCTTCATTTAGGTGGCAAAGGATTTAGTTATAGATCAGTTCTTGGACAGACGAGCTAGGGTCGAAATTGGGATTCCAGGTCCAGAATGAGGCTTAGGGCTCCCTCGCCTGAAGTTGTTATGACCTCAATAGAAGATGGGAAGGATAACAGGGATGCACTCGGAGGTAAGGGCCCAGAAATGGTATCAAGAGAAGAGCTCAGCCAAAGGGGTGAGCAGAGGCTGATGCAGGCTGAGGGGGTGAGCAGCAGCTGAGCCGAAGTTGAGCCGGGGGTCGAACATGTCGTAAAAGCGGCAGTCCACGATGACATAGAAGTCGCTTGAGTTTCGTCTCAGGATACCGTCAGAATCACAGCAACCGTTTGCGCGACCTCCCAAAAGCCTTTATTCTAACAACATTTAAATGTGTATAAGAGAGCTATCAAAGGACTCTCAATTCTCTATGAATGAAGAGCTTTCCTATCAGTCATTCTTCCATTATAGCAACATACTTTCCATATTTTCTACCCGTGTTCTTCGATTAGTTTTACGTACATAGAAATTATTGATCCGTTGATTCCGCATCAACCATTAGGTAAACCACAATTTCGAATGCTCAGGCTTTCCAGCTACGCCTCGAATTTGACTCCCTGCAGCCCGAACCGCCGATATCGATACACCTGAGATGTCTCCAAAATTTCCTATCTCTCACCTTAGGACCAGTTCTTGTGCGTCCATCGTTACTTCTCGTATAGGGGTGGTCCTCCCGCCCGCTGCAGCACTCCATTCGAAACATTAGCTCTAATGACCCCCACTGCGAATTCCATTCTAATGGTGTTAGTTCCGATATATGACGATGTTTTCTTAAGCATGATCCCATTATACTAGACTAGCAGCAAAAGTTGCGTCTGTATTCTCTTCAAAGATGATGAGAATTGAACCTCGAGTTAATGCGGAAAGTTATTGGTGTGATAGTAGGAAGGGAGGAATTGAAGACCTCACAAACAGTCAGGGAATTAATAGTAGATAAGAGGACTCTACACTATTAGGCGTAGAATTACTGCTGCTTTAACTGATCAAAGTATACTTTCGGTCCTAGGAATGATATCCGTCCCCCCTCTCTCGTGTACTGTTCAATGACCTTGCCTTCCAGCCAAGTTGGTTTCCACGACAAGTCACCATTCACTTGTGGTATAACTTTCCCCCGTTTTATCTCCAGTAAAAATGACTCGATTTGATTAATAAAGTCTTCACCATCAGTAGAACTAGTGATATGCCCACAAGCCACCTGAACTCGCAAGGGCGTCACTTTCATATCGCGATTGCTTATGTCAATATCTCGATAAGAAGTCAGTTTCTGCGCGAGGCGCGGTCGTGATGACGACAACCTACTTTTGTTCTTGCTCGAGGAACTCATATTCCAAAGGTTCAAAAGACCTTTAAGCTTCGCCAAAGTTCCAGCATATTCAACAACATTTCCTTCCAGAGGAAATAGAATGGGAGCCGTCTCGTAAGCTGTGTCTCCAACGAAGAGATATCTCTCACCTGCGTCCCACACCGCCAATTCATCAGGTGTGTGACCTGGAGTTTGATAAATCACCAACCCGAGATCCCTTCCTTCACTGTCTACAACATGTTCACCGTCTTGTGCCCAGTGAGTTACACGGTAGTCCGGTGTCTTCATCCCAATGAAAGAACAGAGTGACGTCGTCGGGAAGCGGCCAGAGGCATACATGATGTCTTTACCATGCTCACTCGCCCAGACTGTATTGAGAGAAGAGGGGTTGGTGAATTCATCCAGTCCGCCTATAAAATGGTGAGAGTAAGTCTCGGTAGTGACCATGTTCATATAAAAGTACCTATGTGGTCATAGTGGCAGTGAGATAAAATGATAGTATATGACTTCTCGCCATTAGGATTGAGTGGGTCATCGCCGTTTTCCCGTACGGGCTGTGTTTCCAGGAAACTTCGCAAAGTTATTCTCAGGGCAGTGTTATGAGTTGCGCCGCCACAACCCGTGTCCATGACAGCGAGGGTGTACGGGTACACTTTGACGTAAATGAAAGGATTTTCGTGCCATTTATCATGCTCAACTATCAAAAATGTCGTTGAGTTCAACCGGGAACATTCAAAATAAGGCACATCTGCAGATGGCAGCACGGATGGCGATGCATCGCTTGAGGGCGATAAACTGAGGCGACACATGTTGCATCACAAGCAAAATAATGATGATGAGAGGTCGCGAAAGGCGGTGAGTGGGGGTTGGGACGGATTTGTACTAGAAGCAGATTCCAAATGGCCGGAAATATTGTGCGCACTCGGGGGTTAACTTTTCTGCACTCCATTCAATTCAAGGTACCAAATGTTGATTTGCTTGTCCCTCCCATACTGTTTTAGTCTACCTACCCCGATGAGACCTTTTCGCTCCTTCACTGGTCAGGTCACCCTGAACGGCGTAGAAAGAATGCGGACAAATAAGTTGGATTCCGTTCAATGGTAGACGGAAGTGGTTAGTTCAATCAAATTTCAATGCGGACAATCCGTGTTGTTGGTGGAACGGCACAGTTACTACAGCAGAGCCCAGGGACGTGGACATTCGGGCAATGTTAAACCCTGTTCAGGGCTTCCAGCTAATGAGAACAGGAAACTTACGGTGTCAGACCCTAGGTCATATCTTGAAGCAACTATCTTTTCTACAGCTCCAATCTGGCGCTGTTGTACGCCTGACAAGCCAGTCTTGAATCGAAACCAGGATAAAATATCCAATTTTAGTCTGGGCTAGGTGAAATTGATGGAAGAGGAAAAAGTCGACAGGTTAGGGTGTAAATCGGGATGCAACGGCAAATTTAATCAAATGGGTTTCACACTAAATGTAGGAATGGTAATAGTATATTTGAGAGTCTCCTATCCTCATCTATCTTGGTTATGATGATTGGGAAGGCCTAAAAAAATTGGCGAAAAATAGGGTTGCTAGTATAAGATTAAGACAGCATGGCCCTAATATAAATAGCCGGAAGATAACAACGAATAATAGGAGCATAAAAGCTAGGATTATATGAAATATGACGGGCAGACTCGCTCAATGCGGTAGGACACTTCCGAAAGTGCCATAGCTTACTTAAGGAAGCTTGAAGCCAGACTGGCGCTGGTTCTGGAAGAAGCCAGTGGGGTCGAACTTGGCCGATGTAGACTCGAGCAGGGCAATATTCTTGCTGCCAAATTGTGAGATCGGGCACTGGTCCTTCCAAGCATAGTTGAGGTAGATCCAGTCAGTATTGACGCCCATTTTTGAGGTTTGCTTGTTGATGTCGTCCCGGAACTGAATGCCCAAGGGGAGGATCTTCTGCTGGTTCGCGGCCGTGTCCACAGTGAGGGCAATGAGCCACATGAGCAGCGGGCCGTCAGAGACCAGATGTTCGAGACCGAGGACGTTTCCTCCACGCGCGTCGCTTTGCGCGACGAAAGATGCCGGCACTGGCTGGAATTCAATCAGGATGTTGAAGTCTGAACCAGGAGCGGCTGCCGTCATCTTGGCGGCGTATTCCTGAATCTTCTGGTAAAACAATTCCATGACACGGACGTCATTTGTTGTCATACCGGTGAACCAATTGGCGCTTGGAAGTTACAACGTTAGCTACCATGCGCCTTGAGAGACCTGTGGAGGAGAGGGAAGAGGCCATGTTCCACTTACTAAAGCCCCAGAGGGGTGGGACCGGTGAACTGCGGAACGAAATCTGCCATATCCGCGGTTGCGATCGTGCTGGAGGTATTCGCGATGGCGAAGAATCCGTCGAAGGCAGGCGCGTTAGGGACTGCGTCGGAGTTGGTCAGAATAGATCTGACGCTGAACCCAGTCGAGTCGTAGTACAAGGCAGCGATCTCTTGACTGGCCGGATCCAAGGTCATCTTCTCAGCAAACGCGATATAGGCATCGAAGACGAGCTCTCTCAGACTGAGGTCATAGCTGACGAAGCCTCCCCAAATTTGGGTTGACTCGATGACATCTAGATAACACGTCCTTTGTTAGTATATCAAAGGCATGGTGATGGAAGTGGGAAATGGAGGCAGAGTTAGGGTGAGACGCGAGGCGGCAGCGACCCTGGCCTACAGCAAGGTGAAAGGGGCATTTCTTGGTGAGGGAATAGCAACAAGTGAAGTTAGGAGTCTTGGGCACTTACACAGATCGATTCGGGTGACAAACCCAAGGTTTCCAGTGCCTCCTTTCTGGGCCTTCCAGAGATCGGCATTCTGGTTCTTGTTGGCATTTACGACAGTACCATTTGCCAGCACAATCTCCCAGTTCTCGACCATATCACAAGCGAATCCATGGGAATTGCTGTGGAATGTGTACTAGAGCAAGAGAAGTTAGCGTGGGGATTTTTGGAAAGGCTTGTGTCATTAAGGTGGTGGAGCGGGCGATCAGATGGAACGCGAAAAGTCCGCACAACGGGCCGAAGCCACGGAAAAGAGGCTTGAATAAGGGTTACTTACTCCACCTCCAGTAGTGAAGCCTCCAACACCAACAACGGATGCTCGACCACCTGCAGCAGTGACGCCATATGGCTGAAGCGCTTCGTAAACAGCCTCCCATCTTGACCCGGGCTGGACAGAGGCGATCTTCTTGGTGGTGTCGTAGGTGGTGGCATTCATGTTGCCTATTTGTGAGGTCAGAGCTGAATGTTGCTACTTGTGCCAAGACAAGGCAACAGATGGAAGAGCTTGTGATTGAACGTACTGAAATCAATGGTAATGCCATTCTGGACGCCATTAGACCCTGCGAATGCCGAGTGGCCACCACTCCGAATCCCAAAGGGGCATTTCTTCGAGGACAAGATCTTGGCAATCTTGGATACGTCCTGGGTGCTCTGCGGCATAACCATGCACCACGCGGGGAGAGCGGCGTTGGCGGAGTAGTATGTCTTTAGCTCAGCATTGTATGCGGCACTATTCTTGGCCAAAACCTTGCTGTGAAGGCTTGCATCGTTGGACAAAGCTGCGCACTTGATTGACGCCAATCATTAGCGATGCATTCTTGACAGCCATGTGAGGGTGAGCCGGGGGGGGGAAGGGGAGACGAACACACACGGATTCCAGTGACTGAGCCTCTGCAGAGTCTGGAACCGGAGAGGAGGCTGCCTGCAAGGCAAGCCCTAGGATGGCGACGGGTGGGTAGAGTTTCATGGTGTTACAATAGCCTGAGCCACGTTGTTCCTTTTTTACACTCTGGGTTTTTTTAATATGAGGTGCAGAAGATCATCGGAGTATGACTGGGGATATATGGGAGTCGGGGGATCTAAACAACGCATTCCACGTGATATCCCTCATTTCCCATGGCGACAAACGATTGGACAAACCGGCTTCTCGGGAAGATGTAGTCGTAATCATAACAGACGAGCCTGTTACCGGTTCTGAGGTCCACATGGGGCTAGGATGCTCAGGGTTATCCTTTCATGTTGTCTCCTCACTCGTACGGTAGTAAAACCTACAACCACTAGCGCTACTAGACACTAGGAGTTCCCTCTAAACACTGCCAACTGAGCCTGGTTTCTGGAGCACTCTTTGCCTACAATGTTTCGACCAACCCGCGCCAGTGACTCAATTGGAATATCCGAGCACTCAAGGAGATTTAAGTTGTTTTTTTTTATCTTTCGTCACTCGGCTTCTCGAAAGAGTATAAACGCCTCCTTGAATGGTTCGTAGGAGCTGAAAGCTTTCCGCCACACTAAACCCTCATCTCCACATGGCCATCTGCATACGACTCAGTAATTACTGGAATGCTCTCTTAGTCCTATTTAGGATCTCGTTCCTGTCGCCTAACCATGTTGAACTGGGGGATCTTCGTTCGTTGTTACAAATTGAGTGTAAGCAATGCGCACCCTTGCACCTCCGCAGAAAACTCGGTTCACGTTGTGCCGACAACTAGGCTGGTTCTATCCGTAAGCATGGCCAGTACTACCCAACTTTGGCAATGCAACCTACGTATAGCAACTAGTATATTAGCGGATGCGGCCATCAGGGGAAGGCCTCGTTATATCCCTAGTACCAGCTCGTCTTAGGCAGGTACAATATTTGGCTTTTTATCGCTATACTAGCACCAACCTTTACGAGTAGGGATCTGCGACTACGCTGCCGCGCGCAGCGCTAGACGCTAACCTATCCCCTGTCAATATACTCCATACTTCAGCGTCTAGTCTTATGCACGTTTAGGCTCTTAGCGTGCCGAGATATCCGGAGCCCTTCATAATGCTGAAAAGCTAGGAGCGATCTACGGTTCGTGGGCCATATAGATGAATATGGTTCCTGCGCCTCATCAATCGGGATTTTCAATTTGAATGGACAAAATATTGTTACGCGGATTCCATTGTCGTATCGATGCCTGCGTTCCCGGTTACGGATGGCGTCACGACGCTGCTGCCGCCGCCGAAAGGCTATGTGGTGGACTTTGATCATCCGAAGCAGCAGAAAGCGCTCGATCATTACCTAGTCTTCGCCATAGGGGGTACACTCGCGCTCACTGCTCTGGGCCAGCGATATTACACCAAGATTTGGCTGTCGAAGGGTTTGCAAATTGATGATGGTAAGTCTAGGGTGCTCTCTCGCGCGAAGATCTGCATGCGAGCAACTGTTTCCGCTAACATTTGTCTTTCTGCTGTGTAGCATTCATGTTCCTTGCTTGGGTGAGCGTCAAGAGATTTGTCTATGCGCTAAGATCTACTGGCTAATGTAGATCACTCCAGGTCTGTTCAATGGTGACTCAGTCAATGCTCGTTTGTAAGGCCTGCTTCTTCCCCAAACTGTGGAAATGGATGGTGCTGACAGGGAATCGGGGCAGATTCCATTGCTCATGGTGGTATGTGTGCTCATGCCTGGGAGATGCCGATATCGAGGTTTGCACAATACTCTGTTGTAAGTGATAGCCAGTCCGGTGGGCATAATATGAGGCTTTGAGAAGGTCACAAGACTCTAACTATGTCGACCAAAAGATCACGTATGTCACGGCACCCGTCTACATGTTGTGTAACAGCTTCACCAAATTATCGCTTCTCACCATCTACCTCCAATTGTCTCCGCAGAGATGGTTCCGACTTGCCGTTTGGTCCACCATCGTGGTCGTGGTCGTGTACACTATCATCATCACTTTGTTGATGCTCTTCCATTGCCACCCCGTCCAGAAAGCTTTCGATTTCACAATCGCGGGAGGATATTGTTTGGACGCCGGCGTCTTGTATATCGCCACTGCCGTGTCTAACATCATCACTGACACCATCCTGTTTGTATTACCGATCCCGATGATCTATAATCTTCGCATGAGTACCGTGCAGAAAGCAGGAGCCATGTTTATCTTTGGCGTTGGATCAATGTATGTCAAACGGATATCTTGCTGATAAAACGCCAAGATGGAGAGAGATTTAACTGACACTTTCGATTAGGACCTTGGCAACCTCCGTTGTGCGCCTTGTATATCTTCCTCCGGTGCTTAAGAGCGTTGATCCTTCGTGGGACGCCGCTCCAGCAGACGTATGGACGTAAGTTGCGTTACTGTATCGCAATGACAAATGGACCCTTTTTACTGACAATGATGAAAGTTTCGTTGAGGCTAACCTCATGATCATCTGCGGTTCTATGCCTACACTTCGCAAGTTCTTCAAGCACGTCATGCCAAAGCTCATGGGAACATCATCGAATCGATCTTATCCATCGAATTATGACATGCAACGATCGGTCACAGCACAGAGGAAGCAGCGAAGCAAGTACGAGCATTTCGAAGACGATAACATGAACGAGATGCAGGTGTTCACATCTCGCAACGACAGAATCGGCGAACGGTCGGCGGACGCTTCTGGAGGTGCTGACGCAAGCAGCGTGGTAGAAGCAGACAATCACAGTGAGAAGGCGATTTTACAAACCAAGACCTTTACGATTCAATATGATTAATTTTGCCCATCGACGAGGGAGGCTAATATCATCAACCTACGGCGAGATCCGGGGCGTCGGCAGAGAATACCATGGCTCTTCACCTACAGGAATTCGTTCCTTCCTAGTCGAGCAACATAGACTACGCCTATCAATATCGAGACTTGAACAACCCCTAATGCTAGAGGACAACACTCCCTTAGGCAACATTCCCAAAATCGAAGCGACTTCTCAAGTGTATGGTTTCATACCCAGTTAGAACGAGGAAAAGAAATTTCTTTATGGCAGTGTGTAGACGGGTTGTTTGAAGAAAGTATTTCACTCAAGATCTCAGAGGGCAAAGAACCAGGGTGAACTGCTCGAGTGCGCAGAGAACGGCT
Organism: Mariannaea elegans; assembly: GCA_930272665.1. Lineage (NCBI taxonomy): Eukaryota > Fungi > Ascomycota > Sordariomycetes > Hypocreales > Nectriaceae > Mariannaea > Mariannaea elegans. Next base: position 19,578 of record CAKNEU010000077.1, read on the forward strand.
TCAATAACATTGGCCAATAAAGTGCGGGATGTGTATTGTGGAAGTTCAGTCCAAAACGGGTGAAGGATATAGGGGGTCTCATCGTCCAGGGGTTTTGATCATGGAGTACAGATTACTGACAGAGAAAGATACCCATGTTTGTGGAAAAAGGCGTGATTCGTATAAGGACTCATGTTTTGCACTAAAGCCTACCTACACGAAAAATAACGCTTATCTAGAGTTGAGTCGCCTTTTCGCAGAACTAAATAATGTGTAATTGAATAATTTAAATTATACCGGTGCTTGATTCTTTGAATTGAAATTTGGGCGTCATATGCAGCTTTAGCGTATTATTTTCTTTTTCGGGTTTTGTTGCTAAGAATCTTCCCCCCATCGTAATTATTGTCGGTAATCTTCTCGAAGCCCTGTCAATTTTGCAGATTAAAGGGAAGATGTGCCATGGGCGCTCGAGACAATCTCGCCTTCATGACCGCAGTCCGTCGCGTGCAAGGGGTCGAAGTTCCTCGGGAAGGGATGGCTGATGATCGCGTAAAGTCGGGGTGTCTTCCCCGGCTTCCCCGGTCGGCGGCAAGCTAAGCTTTCTAGGGTCGCAACGGCCTGCTTCGCTTCGAGTATTTACTCGACTAATGTGTACCGGCAGCCGGGCTTGTGCGGATCGTTTCCCCGGAAATTGCAAGGATTGGATAAGTTCCCTAGTATCCGGTACCGGTATCCGACCTACGCTAAACGTTTACAATTAACTTAATAATTAGGCGGACGGGTTGAAGAAAAAAAGAGGTTAACTCCGTAGATTTTTGACGGACGGACAGAATCAGTAACCTGTCGATAGTGCTGGCTGAGCCGGACGGCGCCGACTCTGTCAACGAGATCAATGATCATGATTCGACAACAACACCAAACTAAGGGGCCTTTCCGCAAATCTCCGCATGCAATAAACTTAGCGTTGAAGCTGCGAGACACCCCCTGACTTGGTCTCTCTCGGTTCTGAGTGAATCACGTACCAGGGGAAATACCTCGAGCACGCGTGTTATTCGAACTGCTGCTTGCAAGGGTTGCATCCAGTACAAAACTCCAAAATAGTGTCGAGTAACAGCCGAGACGAGTCATCCGCACCCGCGCTATAATTAGTCCGCCCGCCGCTAACATCCGTGGGCTAAAGAAGTTGTGTGTGGGCAGTAAAAAAACCCCTCTTGTGGGTACCCCTAAGTGCCCATTTCTTAACTTTCTCATCTGAGCTGCTCATAAGAACTATAGAGAAAAGAAAAGGTTAATTATAAAGTAAAAATGAAGGCTTTCTATACATCTAATTATTTCAGTTCATCTTCCCCTTGAAATACGCTTTGTATACCCTTGCGAGTTCTTAAGAACCCGGTTGCACTCACGCGCTGTCATGTGCAGCCCACCTACCCGGTACTAATCGTGGGTTTACGGCCGACAGTTATGGGCGTTAACTTAGTCTGCCGGATGGCTCGGGCTGCCTGGGGGTAACGCGGCTGGATCGCCTGCGTAAAATAGGAGGTACTAGATTAATTTGTGATGTAATTGAACAAGGAACGACAGAGATCAGTCGATGTTGCTAATGGTGTCACCGCGATTTGATGTTAACTGGACAAACTCTGAAGATTTGAGAGCTATACCTACAACGTAAGCCGATTCTGCCTTCGGCGAAGCAGGCATCGCTGCCCGCGTAACCTGACATTGAACTCCATAAAGAGCAGCAATGAGTGTACATTCTGACCCGTGAACCCCGATTTACCCTATGCGGTTACCTTAGTCCACCGAAAAATCATTCTGCGTCATCATGTCGCGCCTTGGTCAAGTAAATGGTAGCAACTCAGCGGCTTTCGATCCAGGAAACGACTTACACTCCCTCGAGGGCAAGGTCATCGTTGTAACTGGAGGTGACAGGGGATTAGGAAAACAGGCCATTTCTTACTTCACACAGTCCAACGTGTCAGAAATATGGATGGCTACGAAAGAGCCTGATCGAGCGGAAGCTGCCTGTGACGAGATCCGACAGCAAGCGAAGCATATCAAACTTCGAATTCTGCATGTTGACCTCGCATCCCTGCAATCGATCAGGAGAGCTGCTGCAACCTTGAGAGCCGAAGTGAAGCGTCTCGACATTCTCATGCTCAACGCTGGAGTAATGGGAACACCGGCTCTTCTAACAGAAGACGGTTACGAATTTCAATTTGGCATCAATTACATGGGGCACGCCCTGTTAACGGAGCTGTTACTACCGCTCCTTCTCGAGACAGCTGATCATGGAAGTGGCGTTCAAGTAGTTGTTATAAGTTCTTACAGTCATCGCAACGCACCAGAGGGTGGCATACAATTCGACACTCTGAAAACAACTGCTGAGGGTTTACCTACGCTGAAGCGTTATGCCCAAAGCAAACTCGCAAATATACTTTTCGCCCGCCAGTTGGCAGAGAGATATCCTCAACTTACTGTCGTTGCGGTTCATCCTGGCGCGGCTCGAACGAACCTGATTCGCGATGCGACAGGCATGGGTCTTTTGGATCGCATTGTCGGACAATATCTGTACAGGCTTTTTATGTTTCAGCCAATTGAGACAGTCGCCAAGCATCAAGTTTGGGCTGCAACTGCAAATGGTCTCGTATCGGGTCAATATTATGAACCATTTGGAGTAGCTGGGCAAGGAAGACCCGAAATCAGTGATGGGGAGTTGGCGCGGAAATTATGGGATTGGACTCAGATTGAATTCAAGCAGTTTAGCCAAGATTAAATCATTTAACTCATAATAGCTATAAGCTTGAACATGGAAAAGAGGGGGATTTGGTGGCATTATTTATTTTTGGACTTTCTGCTGAGCATTGGAGTCCGAGAGCCCAAAATATACTGGTGGTGAAATTGTCAACATAATCTCTCACATTATTTGCATAACGTTTTCAATCGAAATTCCTAGTCCATGCGCTTGGGACATGTCGGTCACTCCTGGGTTTGATATACAGCAAATATAAGTGCAACGACACACTGTACGATTAAACGCCCTGTTTTTGGTCAAGTCCAGAACGGCTCATGGCTTTTGACCGCCGGGTGTTGGCTAATACACACCATTTGATACTCTCTGAAAGGACCTAGCCAATCAAATTCCTGCTTAGTGACCCTCAATCTGCCCCAAAAATCTTCGGAGTAGGCGGAGGATCTGGATGTTTGGTTCTGACATCTGATGACAATATTTGAGCAGAGGACACCAGGTGATGCTGGCTTCCCATCTCTTTTCACAATTTCCCTATTCAAATCCCTTAGACTAGGTGAGTTCACGAGGAAAACTGGACTCTCACTTGATGGATTTATTCTTAGCCGTCTGCCTCTTGGGCTTGATTTAAGCGAGATGGGTAATGCCAGATAGTCTGATCGTAAGGTATAAGGTTAGCTGTCTCGGCTCTTCAATGCAGAGCTAGTTCAGCTTTGAGCCTGCGTTTCGGACCAACACATCGGCCCCTCCAACTTTCTATGACTCTACCAGTCTCACCCTGATGGCTAACCATCATGGTCGCAGCTAGGAATGTTCTCCCTGGGGTCTCTAGATGACTTCATTTCGTCAAGCAAATATTTTCCTTCAGTTCCAGTTATATAAGAATCACAAGTTCCTATTACATATCCCAATGTTGATGGTAACTGCCTGCTTAACTATCTCCTTTCTATATGTGACTTGTCTCGCTGGTGTCATTTTATCGAGCAGATCATCTCCTCTAGGACGAGAATTGCCCTCAACTAGCTCTACGGAATATAAATCGAAAGTGGGGTGCATGTCTTTTCACGTCACTACAAGAGGAAGTCTAACGCATACGCTTATGGCTTCGGAAGTGGGAATGCATTAGCTTCATGAGTCAACAGTGCATTATCGCGATTAGTAAAATGGACACGTATCACACGAAAACCGACTCGTGCTCACCGCTTTGAACGACCAAATAATCAAGGTTAGTATAAGGTGGGAGTTTAAATGTCACGTTACGAACTACTCTCTATTTCCTCGTGGCCACACTGATCTTCGCAGGTCAGATGCGCAATCGCTTAAAATTTTTTAGTGACATGAGCCATGATGTAGGTAATACCTACAATGTTACCCACGACTTTCTATTGATCACTTCAGCAGCGCATTTCGTGGGCAATCTTGCACTTCAGAGCCGTTCCTCTTTTGTCCCGCCTTAACTAATGACGTATGAACTTCTAAGAGTACGAGCTTGTAGGGACCCCATTTACATTTAATCTAGGCTATCCACCATCGTTTTATATAAAAAAAGTCAATTTAGTTGTTCAAGGTCTGATGTGGCGTAAGGCATCGAGTTCCCCTAGAGTACTCTTATGACTTACGTGCTACGTGGGTTGGCCAGAGACAAGGCTCGCATGAGGAAGGTGGGAAATAATAGATACCAATGTTTAGACTAAGGAGCTGTCCATGTAGCTAGCCGGTCCACGGCGCTATGTGTTCTGTATTCTCTAAGCTTGGTGCCAAGTTGGAAAATAGATTCACAAGTTAGGTGTTCTGATCTGAGAGGTGGAAAAAAAGCACAGGTCCCCTTACCAGAATTAAATTAATCCAAGCAATACCTTATTGGCCTTTCTTCTAGTGACCAGCCTCTACCGTGATGTTCAAATGGTCGGGAATGGGGCAAGAGTGGGGGATTGGTCTCAGGCTTGACACTACTACTGTACTTTATGTCAAATCCAGCGAATGACTATGCATTACCGCCCTCCAGCCGTGAACAGAACCGAGATATGACGAAGTCGACGTACACCACCCCCACTCCTTCGCAGCCCTGGAGGTTAAAAGATGTCGACAACGGCAAACTGGGTCAGAAATTTATCAACAGTGAAAGCCCGCGCCGCTACTGAAGGAGTCCGTTGCAAAGCTTCTTTCTCAAATCACTCAAGACTGCCAGGTCTGGGTACTGCTCCCCAACTACCAACACGACCTCATTTGAAGCTCCACCCTAGACGACCGATACCTGGTATTCCCCGCAGCAGGTTGTGTTACTACACTACGCGAGACCCGGCAGCCAGTCTGTCTTGACACCAGCTGGCATCGGAGTGGGGTCCAAAATGCCGTCCAAATACTTTGATACCGACGTCATAAGTTCGCTTGATGGCATCTGCGTGGATTCACATCTTATGCGATCAATGTACAAGAGGTCAGAGTTAAACTTCTTTGTCAATGGGCGTGCGGTGAAGGTTGCAAATCCTGACCCTGGTTGGGTCCTTCTTGACTGGATCAGAGCTCAGGATGACCTAAAGGGTACTAAACTTGGATGTGGCGAAGGAGGTTGTGGTGCATGCACGGTTGTGCTGCAGAAAGCCTGTTTGGGAAATCAGGTAAAGCATGAAGCGATCAATGCTTGTCTCTTCCCACTGATTGGAGTTGATGGTAAGAGCCTTCTTACAATTGAGGCACTTGGAACGGTGGATCATCCACATCCACTGCAGGAGAGAATAGCGAAGATGCAGTAAGTTAGACAGTACGGATCCATGAACACGTTGAAGGAGGAAGCCACTCACCATAGCAGTGGGACGCAGTGCGGTTTCTGCACTCCGGGTATCATAATGAGTTTGTACGCGCTTATCAGGAATTCGTTTCGGGACGGTAGCTTTCACCTCACTAGCTCTGACATAGAGCTACAAGGTCATTTAGATGGAAACCTATGCAGATGTGTAAACAACCAAACTTCCAAAAAAGTATGAACTGCTGCTAATGTGCATACAGACTGGATACAAGCCAATTCTTGAGGCTGCGAGAACTTTCATCCTAGAGGATCTGCGAGGGCAGATCGTGGAAAGCACGGAACCATCAGATAGGAAAAGCGATCCTGAAATACGAGAATTTGCAAGCAGCTGTGGAAGGGTAAAATTGGGATCATGCGGTCGACCCGGGGGTTGCTGCCGAGACGATGTTCAACAATCAATCTGCACCTCATCAGATGACAATGATTCGCCATCGAGTTCGCCAACAACTCGGAGCACATCTCTTGACTCGAGAAACCTACTTAAACTCCCAGATTCTTTCTTACCATATGATCCAGAAACAGAGCTCATCTTTCCGCCATCGCTACGTAAATATCAGCCAACACCAATCTGCTATGGTAATGAGAACAAGATCTGGTTCAAACCAATGACACTGCAACAACTTCTTGAGTTAAAAAACGCTTGGCCGTCAGCTAAGATAATTGGAGGTGCTAGCGAAACGCAGATCGAGGTACGATTCAAAAAGACAGATCACCGAGTCTCAATATATGCATCAGACATTGCGGAGTTGAACACCCTGTCTTTACCTGAGACAGATGCAGAGATGAATCGTCTCACAGAACTTCGGATTCCGGGAAATCTACCTTTGTCCCGGGTTGAAGAAGTTGCTGCAAGTCTCTGCCTAAGACTTGGCTCAAGAGCTTCCGCCCTGGGGGCGCTTCGAAAGCAGCTTCGATACTTTGCTGGTCGACAGATCCGCAATGTCGCTACCTTGGCTGGCAATTTAGCCACAGCAAGTCCAATTTCGGACTCTGCACCTGTACTGCTGGCTGCACAATCGCGACTTACCGTACAAACTCTACAAAAAGGGCCCTTTGAGTTGCCCTTGTCGTCTTTCTTCCTCGGATATAGGAAGACTGCGCTGCCCGAGGACGGTGTCATCACCCACATTATCGTCCCGCTTGCCTCCGAGGGAACCCGTGAGGTCATCAGAGCTTTTAAGCAAGCGAAGAGAAAAGATGACGATATTGCGATTGTTACATCTGGATTAAGGGTACGTCTCGATGGAGCTGGCCTCGTTGAATCCTGCAGCTTTGCTTTTGGGGGAATGGCCCAGACTACAGTTCTAGCCAACAAGACACAACAAGCCGTATTGGGTAAGCCGTGGGTGGATGGTCAAACGCTAGAGTCTGCATTGGAGGCGCTATTAGAAGATTTTAATCTGTCTTACGGTGTTCCAGGAGGAATGGCTCACTACAGAAAGGGTAAGACTTATTCATACTCACTCCATCCCCAGCCTCAGCATGGGCTAATGGCCGCATAGTATTGACACTGTCGATGTTTTTCCGTTTCTGGCACGAAGTCGTCGCCGAACTGAATCTCGCAGATGTGAATTCTGAAGTGATCAAAGAAATTCACCGAGAGATCTCATCCGGTAGCCGAGACCATATTTTAGAGTCAGCAAACTCAGTTGTTGGGCGCGCCATCCCTCATCTGTCGGCCCTAAAACACTGTACCGGAGAAGCAGAGTATGTTGATGACATGCCACAGCTGAAGAACGAGCTAGTCGGTGCTTTGGTCACATCTAAGATGGCCCACGCAGAGATCCTTGATGTTGACTGGAGCCCAGCCCTGGAGATGCCTGGAGTCAAAGGCTACATAGACAAGAACAGCGTCCCTCGGGGAGGCAACTTGTGGGGTCCAATTGCAGTAGACGAACCCCTGTTTGCGGATGGAGTAGTCCATTCTTTCGGCCAGGTAATTGGGATGGTCTATGCTCAATCAGCTCTGCAAGCTCGTGCAGCAGCCGACAAAGTTCGCATCTCATACAAGACACTACCCGCCATTCTAACTATTGATGAAGCCATCAAATCGGGAAGCTTCTTTAAACATGGAAAGCAACTCAAAAAGGGCGCTGCTGTTGATGGGCCTCTTGATGAGATCTTTGGCAAATGCGATCATGTGTTCGAAGGAACCACGAGACTTGGAGGGCAAGAACACTTCTATCTTGAGACAAATGCGGCACTTGCGATTCCGCATACAGAGGATGGATCTATGGAAGTTTATACTTCGTCGCAGAACCTGATGGAAAACCAAGTCTTTGTTGCACAGGTTCTCCGGGTTCCAATGAGCCGGGTAAACATGAGAGTTCGTCGAATCGGTGGTGCTTACGGCGGCAAAGAGTCCAGGAGTACTCCAATTGCCTGTCTAGTTACAATTGCAGCCAGAAAGGAAAGACGCCCCACACGAATAATGCTCAACCGCGATGAAGATATGGCGTTCAGTGGTCAGAGGCATCCAATGAAATGCCAATGGAGGGTCGGCACAGATTCCCAAGGCAGAATCATGTGCCTCGAAGCTGATGTCTACAACAACGCAGGTTTCTCACTTGACATGAGCGGCGCCGTTATGTGAGCTTCACCAACCACATTACCCATATATGGAGCTGGAATTGAGATGCTGACTTCAATGGCCAGGGATCGTGCTTGTACACATATTGACAACTGTTACCACATCCCTCATGCGCTAATTCGTGGATGGGTATGCAAGACCAATACTGTAAGCAACACAGCATTCCGCGGATTCGGCGGTCCCCAGGGAATGTATTTCACCGAATCGTTCATGAATGTCATTTCAGAGGCGCTCAACATCGACATTGACGAGCTTCGGCTTAGGAATCTTTACAAAGTCGGCCAATTGACACCGTTCCTTCAAGAGATTACTGATGACTTTCATATCGCGACAATGCTCGAGCAATTGAGTTCAAGCGCAGACTATCAAAACAGAAAGGCTGCCGTGGTTGCATTTAATACGAAGAACCGTTACAGGAAACGTGGCATCTGCAAAATCCCCACAAAGTTCGGCTTAAGGTAAGCGTTATTATGAGCTGGGTCGGAGAGGAAAATTAATTAATATGTCTGAAGTTTTGCGACAGCACTGCATCTGAATCAAGCAGGCGCATACGTGAGAATTTATGAAGATGGCTCGGTACTTCTGCACCACGGAGGGACGGAAATGGGCCAAGGCCTCTATACCAAGATGTGTCAAGTTGCGGCAGAGGAGCTCGGAGTCAGCATCGATGATATCTTCAACAAGGACTCCCAAACAGACCAGATTGCCAACCCTTCACCTACTGCAGCATCTTCAGGAACCGATTTGAATGGTATGGCAGTCAAGAATGCGTGCCAACAGCTCAATGAACGTCTAGCACCGTATAGAGAGAAGCATGGTAAACATGCGCCGTTGTCTGTTATTGCGCATGCTGCATATCGCGACAGAGTAAATCTAGCTGCTAATGGGTTCTGGAAGATGCCGAGGGTGGGATTTCAATGGGGCAATTATAAAGATCCCCTCCCGATGTATGTCATACCACACATGTCCATGTCTCCATGTCAATGTCCACTAATAACATGCTCGGAAGGTATTATTACTGGACCCAGGGAGTGTAAGTTAAAGCCCACTACTAACTCAAGGCGGGCAGGGTTTGCTAAGATTTCGCAGTGCAATATCTGAGGTGGAACTCGATTTGTTGACTGGTGACCATACGGTTCTTCGAACCGACATCATGATGGTAAGTATTCCTGGCCAATTTCCAATATCATTTACCTAACACGCAAAGGATGTGGGTAGATCTATCAACCCAGCCATCGACTACGGCCAGATAGAAGGAGCATTTGTGCAGGGTCAGGGGCTATTTACGATGGAAGAGTCCCTGTGGACGAGGACTGGCGAGCACTTCACGAGAGGGCCAGGAACTTATAAGATACCAGGTAAGTATCCTTTTTCTAATCTTTCACTAGTATTATACATAGCCATTCGTGGCTTATCGACAAATAGGGTTTTCAGACATTCCCCAAGTGTTTAATGTGTCGATGTTGCAGCAAGACTGGGAGGGCAAGCAGATAAACTGGAAGAATCTTCGGTCTATCCAAAGTAGTAAAGGAATAGGAGAACCTCCTCTCTTCTTGGGTTCTACCGTCTTTTTTGCTTTAAGAGAGGCACTAAAAGCGGCGAGGGTGATGAACAAGGTCACAGGCCCGCTGATCCTAGACGCCCCAGCCACAGCAGAAAAACTGAGGTTAGCTGTTGGTGATGATCTTCTCGCCCGAGCATCGGTGGTACCCAAAGAAGGAGAAACAAATTTCTTTGTAAGAATTGAGGGTTAGGCGAACCTCATTTCCGAGAAGAACAGGTGAAGGGGGTGACAGGTTGGAGACAACAGGATAGAAATCAAGTTTAGGGATGAATGTGCGAGCCTTCTCCTATATTATTTATGATACAGATTGCGTGAGGCAAGCAAGCTCTTCTACTCTAAGTAAAAGCTCTCACCATCACCTACTTCAAGATCCGGTCCCTCGCCCACTTCGACCGCAATCAAACTTCCGTTCTCTAGCTCTTCAAACCACTCTCCATCATCATCTCTCACGAATTTCCTCTCTTGATCATTCAGGAACCCTTCTGCCACATCCCGCTTTGCACCAAGGAGCCTGGTGCACTGAACGTACGCGCCTTTCATTTTCCTCTGCTTCGTACTCAACTCACTTTTCTTCCAGTCACCCTTGTGAGTCATGATGCTATTGCCTCCGCAGTTGTCTTTGGGGAAAAAGAAGATCCTGCAGCCTTCAAGGTTGACAGGATTGTATCCACCGCCAACGTTAAAAATGAACGATTTTGTGTTGTTGGGGATATTAATGCACCATACTCCGAACCCTTTGCGTGTCCAATCTCCCGTTTTGTTGATGCAATTTTTGGATTTGAAAGTGGCTAGCCGCCATTTGCGGTTGAACCATCCCATGTTATAGTCTTTGCATGTGGCGTCGACGAAAGGGATCATGCCCATGACGAGGGCTAGGAGAACCAAGTAGATCTTCATTGTCAGCCTAGAAGTCGAGAAGCGCTGTGAACTATCTAAAGTTAGAGTCTTGCCAATTCAATCGTTTGGGTGTTAGATGGGTTTATTATAACTGACTAGGATAACGAGTTTAAGTGAGGTGTCGATGCTTGCGGATGGTCTGTGATGATTTCCAAATTGCCATGCACTCGACAGCCTTTTATATTACAGTGTTGGCTGTACAGTCGGACTAATTCTGTTTGTAACATTACGACCACTGTATTATTATTCCTCGTGAATGAAACGTAATGTATACCAGTGTGCAGCTGAAAGCGATTTGCCGGGCTTACTTCCGTTATAGGTCTGGCCCATCCGGTGTCCCGACCATATCTAGGAGGTCAAACTTAGAGTTTATTCTTGAAAAGTGACCCACCGCGAGGAAACAGGGATCTACTTGTCAGACGGGCGAATGTTGGTCCTCTGTACCCTTTGTCTGAGGCTTATTTTGGCATTCGATGAATGGTTGGATGGAAATCGAGTCATATATTTTAACCTTGGTCTGTTTCCCCTTGAATAAATTAGATTTAGGAGGACTGAGGTCTTGGTTTTGGACCGTTCAGTATCAGCTTCACTACTAAACCCTTTTCCCTCGGCCGCTCCTTTGCGGCTAAAGATAGAGCAGACTTCTAACCGCCCCCCATGGGGGCTTATCCGAGTTTGGAAGACTTCTTAGTTAAAAGAATATTGACCTTCCTTAATGAGAGTGCAAACAATAGATTTACATCATGAATGTAACTGCATATGCATTCCACTTCACTTGAGGTGTTTATACGGTTTGAGCTGCGCCTTTACCATGCTAGCTCGATTTAGTAGGCAAGCATAAAAAAAAGACTATCAGTACACTGGAATTGGGGCTCACATTACGCATCTAGATGGAAACGGTGCCGAGCTCGTTGAGCAAGAATAAGGATGATACATGAGGACGCCGGCAACAACTATTATACTTGGCGCCTACGTAGTTTACTCTGGTTGAGCTGCCGAACCTCGTCAAACTTCTCAGGAAAAGCAAGAATCCTAAGATGGCCGTTGACCAGGAACTTCTGACGCACGCGGACGCATAGCGGCGGTGAGGTCCTCCCTGACTTCGTCCGCTGACATGTAGAGGGAACCAAGGCAAATTAGACTACAACACGGAGCAGATCTCCAGGGACAGTTGGGTAATGCAGGGTAAACGCGGAGTGGAAGGATTCTAAGTGGGGTTTCATGCGGAATTATTTCCCGTGGATTTTTTTTCGGGAGACATTTTCCAGTGGATTTTTTCCCAGGTCAAGTCGAGGACACCCTGATAGAAGCTCTTTCGGCTATCAAGCCTTGTACCTATGATTAGTGGGCTTATTGTTATAATATTTATCCGGAGTGACTATTTTTGAAGGAGATGGATCCGAGCTAGGGATGAGCAACGATGATGCGAGGTTCTTGGCACCCATTGGTGTCTTACAAGTTGCAAAGCGAAATTTTGATAAGAAGTTGCACAAATAAGAATGCTGCATCATAATTGTTAACATTAAAGAGGCCTTGTAAGAATGTGGTCGACTGGGCACTCCAGTCGTACAGTCTAAACCCAAATCCCTTCGGGCTTATTGTTCGGCTCAATCGTAGCAACCTACTTGCTCAATGAAGCACTTGACGAATTGATTTCGGTAAAGTAAGATATGACACAACAGAGGACGACACCGATCGTGGATTCACCCTCGAATGTGGAGCCAGTGCGATAAAACATACATTATCCCCCAAGTCACTGTTGATAGGTGGGCAGACGCTATGGTCTTGGTTCTGGACACTCTTGGGAAATATACACCTGCTGTTCTAGCTGACAGGACTTTAGTCGATCTCTGAAAATCACTGTTAACTTTACGTTGCTGCTCAAGGTAGCCGCCAAAGGGCTGAGTCGATGAAAGGGCTACACAGGTCTCGTTGGAGATGTTTGTCTACGTCGGATGTGAGGAGACATGAATAGGGATATGTCCAGATCCCGGGGTACTGGGGCTTGCAGCATATATAGATGGGCTGGCTAATGCAGTTGAAAAAATTGTCGAAAGTGACTGAGTGATGGGGTGGGAGCAACAGAGGTCATCACGTTCAGTAACGCAGCAGGATTATCATGGATTCTAACAATCTGCTTAACTCTTACAAAAATCTTCTCGCCTTTTCTCAACCTTCTTTAGGATAATCCGTACTATAGCTAACCTCTGCCCAATCATCTAATAATCGCTTCGTGTCTTCAATCTTTTGCCTAATGACCGCTTGGCAATCGCTGCCCAGCACCAATCTCACCGGGATCTCTTTCCCCTTTGCAATTCCTGTCTTTGAAAGCACATCAACGATAACATCTGCACCTTTTTTTACATCTCCCGGCTGCGTATTATTAGTCTTATCCAAGAGTTTACGAACTTCTCCCGCAGCAGTATCGTCGTATTCTTGGATCCGCTGTGCACTCTGGATTCGTGCGCCCGGATTCAAGAATCCGGATCGGAAATATCCAGGCTCAATAACGCATGCATCGATGCCGAAAGGTGCGACTTCCGGCCGAAGAGATTCAGCTAAGCCGGAGCATGCCCATTTAGTCGCAGAGTAGAGTCCAAAGGCTGGGCCACCACGCCAAGAACCGAGGGAACCGAAGAATGCAATTGCTCCGGAGCGCTGGGCGCGCATGTAAGGCAATACCGCCCGGGAGACATTGAGAGCGCCGAAGACGTTGGTGTTGAATTGATCAAACGATTCTTGCGGACTGTCGGTAGTTAGTAAATGTGCACGTATTGTTTGAAGTATCGCAGAACTTACCTTGCCTCCTCAATGGCTGCCTCCAGGATATACCCCGCACTGTTGACGAGGATATCGATGCGTCCATAACGTGCGTGGGCTTCAGCAACAGTCTTTGTAATCGATTCCAGGTCCGACGTCACATCGAGTACGAACGTTTCAGCTCCAGCCTCTCTGAGAGCGGCCAGCTTGCTGAGGCTGCGACCTGTTGCGAGGACCCGATGGCCCTTTTTCAGGGCGTTCAAGGCAATTTCTTTGCCAAAGCCGCCGGAGGCCGCAGTGATGAACCAAACTGGCGCTGACATAGTAGGCAGGATAAAGGAAGCTTTCTTTCGAGAGTTCAACAGGCTGAACAATGCTTTCAAGGGTGCCTCTGGATGGGGGATTCTAATAAATAATGATTTCAATTCAAATCAATGTGGTGTACAGTCTCATTTTTATACTTTATGAAGTTCAGACTTTTATCACCTAAAGACTCCCAATTTAACTCCGATGGCTTCTCGCAAGGTGGTGACATTTTGATTGACGAGTGAGTGAGCGGGGTTGCCGAAGAGCGGGGCTATGACATCAAGAGGAGGGCTTGAGATGGGGGATAGGAGATAACTAACAGGGAATAGGGCATAAAGCGAGGGGTTCTAGAATTGCTTATTAAGGCTTGCTGCATGCGGAATCTCCCGTTTTTTGGTTCAGCTTTGAGTGTACTTTTGTTATCCCCGAAAGACACGAATATCGCCGAAAACGATGCTGAATTTCCTCAAATAAGACTTTTATTACAGTAACTAGTCCATACTTTTGTATACTTAGGAGCATACGCCATCCAAATTAGCCATAGAGCAGTAATAACATGAGTGATTTACCATTATTAGTACCAAGTTAGTCCACGGTCTACAATGTTAGGTAATTTTACTATCTCATAACCTCGTCATAATTAGTTCATCATCAACTTCTATGAGAATATAAATGTTCAATAAAAATATCAGCAGGCTAAAAGGGATGTTAACATTGGTAAAAAAAAAAAAAATTCCCACCTCGCAAATACGTTCCAGTTCGTCGCTGCCTGGCGAAAATAATTAATAATTTTACATGAGAATCAGTCACATATTAGCGAGTCTAAATCTCATTAACTGACTCTACATGCATCTCACTTTCCGTTAATAAATCCTTCAATACCTTCCGATATCTCACAGCGAGACCCCATGACATGACGTCGAGTCTCTCAACTGCACCTCTGAGAACTGCTTCGGCACTGATATCCTCTCCGCTTCCTAAACCTTGCACACACACTTCCCCATCGCCTGACTGAATCCATTCGTCGAGAGACGGCGGAGCTTTCCAACTGAGCACGTATTCATGACTTCCTGACATTAATGAGCTACCAAGATGCGAAAAGTTTAGGCAAGCCCACAGGCACAGCGCAGAATCAAATGTCCAGATAACTTCGGTTGGGGTACTACAAAGAATGCCTGTTATTCGCGCGCTCGGAGGGCTTGTTTTTTCCATTCAACACTTACTCAAATGTAAAGCGGTTGAGCAAACAGCGCAGCATGGCAGCATGGGCAAAGATATTTCGACCTCCTGTCAGGTTCGCGCCCAACCATTCAGCTACCGTCGTTCGGGCGGTGTCTCGACTGACTTGATCCCCTAACTTTCCGGCAGCAACTTGAATCTGGTCGAGTAAGCCTATACCTGTGAACTGCAGGTGTGCGTGATGGGCAAGGGCTACACATGAAAGGCGAAGGGGAGTGAGAGTTGAAATTGCATTAAGCGCATGGTAAGCAAGCTGATCCAAGAGGGCCTGTGGACTGGTAACACCAAATATTAAAACCGAATCCTAAATGGGCTTGAGAAAACTGGGAAGCTTACTGTTTGTTGTAGGAAGGAAATGCTAGACTGTATGGAGAATATGAAGGCTGCTCAGATGAGAAATGACTGAGGGTCGAGGCATCAACGCAAAGTCTGTGTTTATGGTAAGCTTAGTATCTTAGATTCATTGGCTCGGAATAAACTAACCTGTAGAGTGCGTATGAAAGGCAGCTCAAGCCCATATCGGACGGCTGCTCCAGAAGCTGGCCTTTGTCTAACAAACTTGCCATCACTTCTTTAAATGAGATGCCTAGACTGGGGGAGTCAGCTGCTGGGACGGGCAGGCATGCCTGGATTTCCGTGATCGGATACTGAGCAGGCAAGCCAAAGAGACATGCAAGCTGGGCATCGAGCAGCTGGATATGATATTAGCACCTCGGGCAATAGTTTGAAAGCGAATGCCTACGAATATTGACCACCCTAGTCGGCTATTTCTGTGATCCTGTTTGCTAGCTCTGGTTTTCTCCTGCAAGCTTGCGGCTGGTCCCCGCCTTTCGAGCTCCCTTTTTGCAGAGTAGGTCGATCGTAGGAGGTGCATCCGTCGGCAAGCTGCCACAAGTGATGCTCGGCTGACCTCAGCTTGTTGAATGAGTCGTGGAGAGCCACTGTAAAAGCCCAAATATGATTGTAAAAGTGAAGCTTGAACAACACAGGGTTCGAAAACAAAACGTTGGTCGTACTCTCGCTAGAAACAGGTTAATAAAGGCAAGACGACTTGATCGTATAATGAAGAATAATACTCACTGTGTAAGCAATTTCCCGGCGTACAAGTTCATTCAAGGGAGAGGCGAGAGCCTCCAAGCCCTGACTGCCATACACAGACCCGATGGCCGCCATGGCCATCAATAATATTGGTGCTGCTTTATCGACCCTAAAACTGCCTCGAGGGCTGTCGACGATTGGCAACCAACTGGAGAAATGAACGAGATAGAGGTTGATACAGGTTGTTAAAGATTTGGTGGATGGAAAAGTTGCCAGATCAGGTAAAGGCCATAAACTTTGGTGCGCATGTTGTGCGAGGATTTGCATAGAAATCCTTGCTTGAGCATTCACACTCATGACAGGGACATCAAGCATCACGTGGTTTTTTGGACTCGCCGGCCTGGTTCCAGGCAGAGCAACAGGACCATCAGACGCATCGACCTTATTAACATTTGGCTATTGGGTTCTAGTTAGCATTGTTAGTGCCAATATTGAAGGATGACGAACCCACGTATTTTCTTTTGGGCTACCATCCGGTAGATCATCAACGTTTGTTGACCCATCAACTTCCTCAGCTTTGAGGGCCTTGATAATCTCGGCATTTAGTTCTGGGAGCGCGGATCTTTGTTGCGTTATGGTGCTATTCAATGTAGATAATGACGAGTCTGTTTGAAGAGATGGGAAAGCATACGAATCCAGATCGCTAAATCCCCAATCAAACAAGGGATCATGATAAGCCACTGGAGACTTATCTGTTAAGAGCACCGAGAGATCTCCAGGATGCGGATGCGTGCTTGTTTGGGTAGGTGAGTGAGGAAACCAGGCACTAGAATCGAGATTTTGAAAGATTGATTCAGGGTTTTCCAATTGACCTGAAGACAAGACCGTAGGTGGCTGGGAAGATTGGTTCGTATTCGATCCAGATGTCGTTTCAGCTGCTCCTCTCTCAGCGTTATGCCCCCTAGCTTCAAGATTTAGAATCTGGAGGGTCCGGCCGTCGTCTAGATATCTTGACGAGGGGGTGACGCCAAGAGTAGAAGTTTGTTCCATTTCGTGCCCATCCGCTGTATTTCCATCGTTCATCACATCATCTGCTAATTGTTTTTGCAAGTTGGGAGAAGCCCGGCCTCCTCCCGGTCCTTGACTTGATTGTATTAAGCCAGACTGACATTCATCCACCTCCAGGCTTTCGAAGAATGCAGGGGGGAGGTTGGCGTTTTCAGACGACCGTTTCTCCTGACTAGGACGGCTAATCAGGTGCGATTTCGGTCAGGACAGATCATATTTATGCAATCAGACAGGGGGATGTTAATGGACGTACAGCAAACCTTTTCGAGGACGGCCTACAGGTCCTGCTTTTTGTCCATGCGTTTGGGATAGATGACGCGCAAGCACATCACTGTGGACATTAGACCATGGATCCAGATTCAAATAAGTTGTGGGAAATTCACCTCCGGGAGTATTCCTTGCGGCAAAATGAGCACCTGTATCCAATTCCTCCAACATCTTCCAGGCAAGCCCTAGTTAGCTAATAGCCACACAACTCAATGTTGATCGAATGTAGGAAGTGTTACATACGGGTCTTTCGATGGCGGTTGAGATGATCTAGCTTTCTGTATGACCTGGAACACCCAGGCCAATCACATGCATGAGGAGAACCCGGATTCATCGGCTGTTGCCCTTGACATGTAGGTGGACTAGTATCCGCACGGCGGTCACCTATCATGATAAAGAACGACGGCTTAAAGGGGCATATGGAAGATGATGGAGAATGGAGATGAGGAGCGGAGTAACCAACTGTATCACATGATCCATCTCTACTCTACTTAGTATTAAACTAGTACCCGCATTTATTGAAGACCTCAACCAATGTCATGATAGTCTATTCTAGTCTACGCCACTTGAATGGCTCCACCCTTGGCCATCTCCACCGTTTGGGCTGTATAGTCCCCTGCTGAGGAAAACTTGGCTTGTACCTCCTCAATATATTTTTTAGTCTCATTCTCCCAGAACGAGAATCGTTTGAGACCCTCTTCAAGCTTGGTGCGGGTCATTTCATCGTCGTTGTTGTATTTATCCACCACGCCATCAGCGAGGTAATCCTCGTCGAGAGAGTGAAGCTGGGAGGCGTCTGTCCGAGAAAGGAGTTTGGCGATACGTTCAGAGGTTTCCTTGGGCACGGGAGGGACCCAGTCCTCCCAGGCGAATCCTGGCTTTTCAGCCTGTTCTGACACTGGTACTTTCCATAACCCTTTCTGGTATTTTGGAAGCTGGCCTGAGAAAGCCAAGTCCTCGAGTAGGGCGCGTCCGATGGTGACGTGGTCAGCACCAAGGGCAGCGGCCGTCATAACCTCGCGAGGAGATGCGTAGCTACATATAAATGAGCATGTTGTCATGAAGCCTTTTTCCAGATCAGCTAGACTTACGAGGCAGTCTTCATTTGAGGCTGATCCTTGCCCGTCTTCAACTTGAGAATATCATAAGCACGTCGGATGTACAAGTGCCTGCTTGACATCGGGTGCTCTTCGGCCGGGTCGGCAACATCGGGCCAAATGGACGGATCGGTGTGTGCGTTGGGCTCTGAGAGACATCAGTTGGCTGCAGGTTGAGCTGGTCTGATACCATACCGTTGTAGTATAAAGAAATCGCAAACATGCCAGCCTGGGCTGCTGCAAGTGCCTGAGGTACCGAGAAGAGGGCAGTACCGAGGGTTTTTATCCCCTCACCAGAAAGGACCTTGGCCGCTTGAACACCAGCAGACGTGACTGCAATCTTGATTGCAATCCGATCCCTTTGTAAAGTCAGCCAGTCGAGGCAAATTTGCAAGCAATTGGAGCTACCTACGCGGGGATACCAGCGTCAAGATAGGCGCTGTGTCTCCGACGCGCATCGAATAGAATGTAGTCTTTGTCATGGGCACGGGATGGTGATGTCTGGGAGAGCAGGATTCCCGATATTACCGGGGCAACTGTTGCGGCTATTCGAGCAAGCTACTGAGGGTTAGCTAAAATCGTGTATCATTCTCATCTTACACCCTCCAACCATCATAGTTTTCGCAAAATTGCTTACCGAAGTAACATAAATCTCGTCCCAGGGTTGGCCCTTGAGCTCCTTGACCGTGCCCTCAACGATACCTGTGTTCTCGGGGGCTACTATCGCCTCATGGACGATTTTTTGGTTTGAGGTTTGGTCGTGACACTTAATGGGAAGTGATTTGATGAAGATTGGATCGAGTGAATCGCAATCAACGTTGATGTGCTCCTCGAGCTGCTCGAGAAGTGTTTTGACCATTTCGAGAGGAGAATTGCGGTGTTGCAAGCCTGGGGACTGGATCTGTTGACGAGTCAAATATTATCAAATTATCAACGTGATTGAACATGCTTATCTACATGATGCCGTGGATTTGCTGTGTGGAATTTGGCACACAACGCTAAATGTGTGTTATGTGTTCTATCCCACATTCAAATAATTCCACATGAATATCCACTGACCTCAACCAGAAATTCCACTTCGACTCTGCCGATCACGGTCCACCTCATTCACTAGTCTCCAACCAGGCTTCATTCCTTCGGTGTGTCTTCCCCATGGGGACCCCATTCCCCCCACCTTGGCGTACATTACGCGTGAATCATACGAAGCCAGCGTGTCCAATGGGACGTTAGCGGATGGTATCTAGAATCCAGTAACCCGCCAGAAACTCCGCCAACTTTAGACCATGAATTTCCCCTCATGACTATAGAAACAATATGGGCATCGTACAAGCCGTATCCATGGCCTCTCTACTCATACTAATATAAATAGTTTAACTTGGTATCCATTTTATGAATCTACAGCAACACTATTTACACAATTGGAATCTTTTGTTACTCAGCCATGGCAAACGATATCGACAATAACTTAAGTCCCAACTTTGAACATGATGAAGATGCGGTCAAATCCTACAACCAAACTGTTCAAGTGGAGCACGCCGATCTTCCTCGTGGCCTTCTTGCGCCCGGATCTGCTCATCGTAAGAAGGTAGAGAGGAGGTTAGTAATGAAGCTCGATGCCAAGATGTCGCTGTTGGTCATTATCTACATCCTCAATTACATCGACCGTTCAAATGCCGCCGCCGCTCGGTAAGCTCTGTACCTCTTTCATTTCCAAAAATTGTAAGTCGGTGCTAATCTATCACAGGCTGCAAGGTTTTCAGTCTGACCTTGGGATGTCTGACACTGACTTTGCCGTGGTCATCTCAATTCTTTTCGTGGGGTTCATTTTGTTTCAAGTCCCTTCAAACATGATCATGGTAAGTCACCCACAACACCCACCATATGGGACAGTGACAGTAACTAAACCGTGATGACTTCAGAACAGGATTGGGCGACCATCGATCTATCTTCCCGCATGTATGGTGGTTTGGGGCCTCATCTCGCTTCTTACCGGTGTAGTCACAAGTTTCTCTGGCGCTGTGGCCTGTCGATTTTTTATCGGCTTTATCGAATCGGCCTTCTCCCCCGGATCATTTTTCCTTCTTTCGAAGTGGTACACCAAAAAGGAGCTATCTCTCCGAATTGCCATCTTCTACTGTGGGAACCTCATCTCCAACGCGTTCGGCAGTTTAATAGCCTCTGGAATTCTTGCTAATATGGAGGGTGTCCTTGGCCACCGAGCCTGGAGATGGCTCTTCTTCATTGAGGGCGCAGTGACTATGGCCGTGGCTGCGATCTCACCTTTTATATTGCCCGACTTTCCCCATAACACCAAGCGGCACTTTACGGAGGAGGAGATACAGGTTGCCCAGCTCCGAATGCTTGAAGATGCCGGTGAGGTTGATATAGACTCAGCCGAGGAGAAATGGTATCATGGTGCTAAGCTCGCCTTCACCGATTGGAAGCTTTACATTCTTGCAATTTCACAAACCACTATGATTGCCGGCACCTCGTTCTCCACATACTTCCCATCCCTCACTAAAACGCTCGGATATGGCACCACCAAAACCCTCCTACTTGCAGCTCCCCCCTGGGTCTTTGCCTGTATTGTTGCATTGCTCAACACATGGCACTCAGACCGAACAGGTGAGCGATACTTTCATCATGCATGGCCTCTCATCGCCGGAATCGTTGGTTTTGTCATCGCAATGGCGACAGAGCCAACCCACGTGGCAGCCCGCTACGTTTCACTGTTCCTGATGACCTCGTCGTACGCTGGCTACCTCATCGTGTTCACATGGATGTCTTCATCATTCCCGCGGCCACCTGCCAAGCGCGCTGTTGTAATCTCATTCGTCAATGGAATCTCCCAGCTTGGTGCGGTCGCTGGATCCTATATCTGGCCGACATCCTTTGGTCCATCTTTCCGCAACTCATTCGGGTTCACCACAGCTATGTATGGCACCACGATCCTGTTGAACTTTGCATTCCGCCAGTGTCTTGTTGCCGAAAATAGGAAGATCGCTACGGGGGAAACACCTGCTTTCGAAGAACACGGCGACCTTACTGCTAAGGGAGATGAAATGATGGGACTCGGCGGCCACAAGGACCCCAGCCAATTGAAGGAACGCTTTAGGTATCTGCTATAACAGGTAAAGCTGATAGAAAACCTCAGGTCAGTGTTAAGCAGTAAGTTGTGGAGGTTTGATTTGGTTATGTTGCCTGCTTGACTGTTATCCTTAACGCTTCACCATAATAGGTGAGACTATTGTCAAGAAATTCACTGCACAATGAGACATGCACAGATAGTTAAAATTATACGATAATTATCTTAACAACAATGCGATGTACATGACTGGTATCTCCACTACATCTGAACTCATTACCCGGTCCCCAGTATCAACGACTGAACGCCTATTGTGCCTCTTGCATCTCTCACCACACAGATCACCCTCCATTAATAATCCAACATTACTGCTAGGCTACAGTTCAATCCTAAATGAAGGGATTCACTGAGTTTTCCATGTCTAAGTTGGAAGAGGGCCATTATTTTTCCTCTTTCATGAAGTTCGACGGCTCTTAGGACACCAGATCAGACAGGAAGAATGAGAGAATCTGATTCAATCTAATGCTAAAGCTAAGGTTCATGATGGCATCATAATAAGAGCAAGATTTACACGAGGCGGCATCGCGAGATAAAACTGAGCTATGAATGGTAGCAATGACCAGTAAAGGCTTGCAGTTGGGGCGGCCGCAGTCGCATTCCAAACCAACATAATGTCGACCTGAAATTGTCGAATAGCGAGGGTGCAAAGAAGTGCCTGCAACCGAACATACCCCATGTGGATGACATTCCACTAGCAGCCATGTGAGATGATAAAGTATTGTGAGAATTCTAATGTGAAAGAAACGTCGGTTGAGCTCAAAAAGAAGATAGTCGCAGCAGTAACTAAGATGATCATGAGGTTAAGAGGTTCCTCGTTGTCTTTAGCCCGAGTAGAGATCGCGATCAACGTCACCCACTAGCATTGCCAGATATGCCAGATATAGGTTATGTAGTCGCAGCCGTACCGTGATGAGACGTTGACAAGCAGGAAGAGGATTCTGTCTCAATGGTGCGGAAATGCAGTTCGTCCTAGCACAAGATATTTCTTGGCCTCTGGCGTGAACTACATCACGCAACACGTCCCTTCCTCCTCCTTCAAGAGATCTTCGTCCTTCAAGTCCTTGGTCACCTCAGACAAGGGATCTCCAGCAGCGACGAGAATATCAACAGACTCCTGACCACCGCGGATGACTCGCGCAAGGTCGGCTGCCGTGAAGCCCTCAATATCGAAAAGCTCGCCATCCACGCGCTTAGGCTGCGGCCCTCCCTCTACTTTCCTGCCAACTTGGGCGCCGCTATCGAGCAGCAGACGGAGGACGTCTGTGTGATGGTACCGAGCGGCAAAGTGTAGCGGTGTCCATTTGGCGTCATCGACAGCTTCTTTGTCGGCACCTAAAGCAATGAGCTCCTTGGCGCAGGCTACTTGGCCCTTGAAAGCAGCGAAATGGAGAGGTCTTCGACCGTCGTAGATGGACGCCTCGATATCAGAAGATAGAGTAGACACCAACATGCGTATGGTCTCGGGCGAATCACTGTAGCCGGCGGCACTGATGAGCGCCGTGTACCCCTGGTTGTCGTGCGAGTCCACAGAGATGCCTGCCTCCTCCACGAGCCAACGGCAAAGATCAGCTGAGCCCGCTGTACCCGCCATGTGGAGAGCGTTGACGTCTGTGAAGGGACCAACCGCCGCCTTGGGATCGGCTCCATGCTTCGCAAGAAGTTTGGCCGCCTCAACGCTCTTGGCCAAGACAGAGAGAAGCAGTGGAGTCTGACCTTGGCTAGCGACCTTGGATGCGTCGGCGCCATGATCCAGCAGGTACTGAATGACATCGAGCTTCTCGTTTCGGTCCGCATTCTTGCAAGCAAACAACAACGGCGTAAACCCTTTCTCACTATCTGGCACAGCATCGCCCTCAACGATAGGGTCTACCAGGGACCCCGCCTCGACTAGTGTCGCCACGAGGTCCCGGCTACCGCACTCGGCCGCATGATGGATTGGCAGCCAACCCGTCTTGCCAGGCATCGATAAACAGGCGGTCCCGCCTGGCTTGCTGAGCAGCAGCTTGCAAAGTTCGTCTCTGCCAGCTTGGGCAGCAACAAGGAGTGGCGTTCCTGCTACGGCATCATTGACATCGACTTTGGCGCCGTTTTCCAGCAGCAGGATAGCTATGGGCATATTATTGCCGTATCCACAAGCATGGTGAAGGGGCGTGACGTCCAGCTCCTTGTCCTGTCCCTTGAGATCCAATTCCTGGCCTGTCGCAAGCTTGAAATTGGCTTTCAGAGCGTCTCCAATATGCTGGCCACATGTGCAGCCATCATGGTCGTGGTCATGATCATGATCCTGGGTCATTTCACCAGCACCGAGCTGAGTCTTTGGTGTGAGCCTTTGGTCGGCGCAAGGGTCGGCACCCAGAGCAATGAGGGTCTTGGCGATTTCATAAGAACCGTTGTTGTCCCATCTCGCACAGTGATGCAACCCGGTCCATCCCTTCGTATCCTTGACGTGGACATCAGCGCCATGTGCAACGAGGAACCGGATACACTCAGAAGCTTCCTTCTCTGCATCGTTCAGCACTGCCTCGGAGATGAGGTCCAACAGCGGCGTGTATCCTTGGTCCGGGTCGCTGATATTGAGATCGAGTCGGGGGGGTTGGTGGATGATGTGACGAATTCGGGCCATGTCAATCTCTCTACAAGCTTCTCGGAGTTCTGGGTAACCCTCCGGTTCAGAAGCTTTCTCGGCCTCATCAATGGACGGAACCTCGGCGCTCAAGTTGTCCTCACCCGTGGATGCATGTGCATCATGGGCGACGACAGTGTTTGGATCGTGTTCTTCGGACATGTTGTGAGAAGGAAGGAGATGCGAAGGAGAGATCGAACAAAACAAGATAAAACAAAAAGGTTGAACACAAGTTCCAAAGGGGGGCTGAAGGAAAGACTGGGAGGTGTTGAGAATTCTTTCCCCTTCATGAGTGGGAAATTTACAGGTCAATTATGCTTAATATACTGGCATACCGCTTCAGACACCTAGACTAATTCCATGTCCACGTACAGGTAACTTAATTAGGGAAACCGTGGTGCCTATTCAGCTGCCTGGGGCTGAATAAAAGGCTTGCAGTAGGGTCTACGCTAAAGGGTCTATTAAGTGGTGTGAGAATGGGATACGGTATCGTTAGTTTGGCGTGAACCAGTCATTTTTGGTGTTTTTGGTTACACGTCAAATGTTCACAGCCAACAAACCAACCTCAATGTGTGGAGGGTTGCGAGAGGCTTGGCCAGCACCCGCCTGTGGAGATATTTTGGTATTTATTTTTGTATTAATTGTGGCGGTCTAGCATGAAATGCCGTAGGTCATAAGTTGAACTTGTTGACTGTGGCGTTTCAGTCCGGTGTGCCATCGAGCAGCGCCTTTTTAATGGCCGCCTCTCTGTTGACGTCGATGCCTACCTCGTGAATAATGGCCCGCTGTCAGCGTCCGAGCAGTTCCAGAATTAACGTGCCAAGAGCCTAGGTCTGCTCCGTATGTACTGTTTTCACGGTCAGTCAAGGATCAAAGGAGTTTCCAAACCCGGCTTTTAATTATTCACAGTAACACTGCCGGCATTTAACTTGCAGTAAATTAGCGGGGTAGGGCTCAGCCGCAACGTGGTCAAAACTAGACTGGCCCAGAGGTACTTAAAAATAGCATCCGTAAACCCTGGTGCAATTGTAGTGGTTGCTGAGTTGGATGCGAATTTTAATCAAAGGTAAAAATAGGTTAGCAAGGTGGAGATGTCACCAGCAGCCATTTCGTGTTTACTGGCCTGAGCGGTGGGTTTGACGGAGGAAGTCACTGGTATTTTTTTTACATGGGTATCCCAGTCTATTGATCTTCAAACACTTGTGGGTTAGTGCTGATCCGAATAGATGGCGGCATCTTAAGCATTAGGAATACTAGCCATGGTCAAGATGATTTTGGAGTCCAGTCTTTTACAGGGTTGGAATGGGGCGGCTTTATTGATGAAATAAATCCCAACGAGTGTCACGCTGACTCCAATCTCTTGCGTTGGGCAGATAATTGATGAGGGGTAAGAAGCTGGAGCAAAAGGGAGCCCGTGTAAAATCGGACAGCAAAGTGAGGAGGATAGTTATTAAGTCTGCTCATTCTTGATGGAGGCATGGAAAACCCCAAATACACGATGATGGCACCCCTGACTGCATTCCTGCCGCCATTCAGCGCGACGGTGTATTCCGGAATCTTTATTACTACGTTTTTTACACCTCGTAGCTACTTGGCCCCGTAGTTTTCGGGGTCTCATTGCAAGAATGCGTAATCGTTTGTTGAGTGATAACGCGTCTCGTCAGCTGATTGATGGCTCTGCATATCTAGAATACTGCAAAATCCTTGCCCACAACGGTGGCTAAACGTAGTTTATGCCCTCACGCATTATATTTCCAACTGGCCATCCTGATCTGGCCTCATAAGGTCTTCCTTGGGCCTCCAATGAACGAGGATTGCATATCCTAATGAACCCCAGAAGTGTGCTGAGGCTGTCACCCACGGTATTGGAGCCATCTAGACTTAGCCCCTCCAGGTTGTTCTCAGACTGGACAAATTTCTCTAGCCGATTGATAGGCCCTCTACAATCCGACTTGTGAAGGGCTCGTGCTGTATTATGTTATACAGAGCCCACTTGGTGCTGCCGACACGGAAACACGACGGTACCTTTTCTCCATGAGCTCCCGAACCCCCCCTTTCAGACGTTGCAATGAAAACGTACAGAGATCATCATCACTCTCCAGAGAGATCGATTTTCCATCAGTACCTTGGAGCTTCCAATATAGTGAATCTTTTTGAGCCTTCTCGAGAACCGTATTCAACCTGAGAACATCCTTGATCTGGTGTGGCCACCTCTGCAGGAAAGAGTGAAAATGGGGCTCAGCCCGTGTTGAACTAAAGTGGTTTGGTGGCAAGGTTGATGACATTTCTGCGGTGGCATTGTCGCCATCCAGACCACTGGTGGCTAGCGGCTGAGGGTATCGTGTGCAGCGTTGGAATGGCCGTATAGTTGACAAGACTGACGGTGAGACTAAATTCACTGACCAGGAGATCATTTCGAATGCTGTTGGCTACTGTGAGCTCCATCTTCTTATACACATAGGGCCCATTGATCACAAACATTAGCTTTGCCTCAGATGAGAAATCAATGGCCGTAGTAAGATCTGAGACCAGAATTTCTCCAAAAGGCACAGAGATAAATCGACGCATTTTAACACTGCGTTCCTATAAAAGGTAGGTCTATATATATCTTCTGGGGACGTGGTTGATCCAAATATTTGCTGGAATGTGAATAGAAGGTTGGGGTGCTGCTTCGAAGAACATTAATCCAGATTATGGGTCAAAAGGTCTCGTACAATATGGCATCTCTTTCCATTTACCTTCTATGAATAAGTAGAATGCACTTCCTCACGTGTACATAATTGAACAGAAGGGATGAGTTTTGCCCTTGCAAAAGCGCTCGGGGCTTCATTATAATACATACACTGAGTCCACGTTGTCGGCGACTCAACGACGCCTCAGATTATCTTTTCGGAGGCAGGGTTGACATTCTTACCAGTATCATGGCTTAAGAGACGATCTAACAGTTTTCACAGCCTTTGTTGTTTCTCGACCTCCTCCATAGAATTATAGGCATTAATCACCCGCCTCTGTTATAGTTTTACTGTCTAGGGTACCAGTGTCCCGGACAACTCCAAACCGGTCCTTCCGCAGCTGCCATCGTTGCGGACTCAGTCCATCAGTTGCCTTACACTTACGTCGCAGCTTGATTGCTTCCTTCTTTCTGAGTCTCCATAGTGGGCCAGCCGTGGCGCCGTGCACCTCCTCGTTACGTCCGTTCAAGAGGTTACCAACATGTACCATCCAGATTGCAGCACTCTTGGCTTTGTATGACAGGTCCTTCACCGCGGCGGGGTCGTCATTCACCTCATCCGGGGCTCCTCGAACGGGTGTCATGGTGCCTTCCAGAGCATCAACCAAGGAGATCGCATACAACTCGAAAGGTACAAGGCCTAAACCTGCAATCCTTGCCGTGTAAGCTTGCAGATTGATATATCGCTCTCTCTTCTGGGCTTCTCCGGAAGCTCTCGGGTCGGCTGGTAGGCAATGAAGTTAGTGGTGGCGCGTTCTAGAAGGATGTCAGAGTGACACTTGGGCACTTGCCGTCAAGTTTCTCGTAAAAATGTGTTGGCAAGCATGGGCAGGCCCGTCCACAATTGAACCGAGCTATCACCACCACACTCCTCTCCCAAGTTGACAGTCTTTAGTCGTAGATGGTGGAGTGCCTTGATTACGGCCGCCAATCGGTCTTGTTCTAGGCTGTCATAGGGAAGCTGGCGTGCCAGGTCGTGAATGAGATCCCGGGGCCACCAAAGGAACGAACCCGCCGTGCCGTATTCTGCGTAATCTTGGCTGAAAAGCGAGTCGAGGGCTGTGGCGGCGTCGCTGGGCAATGTTGGACTATTGGGGGGAGCGTCGAGTTGAGAATCTCAATTACCTTCCCAGCAAAGTTCGGTGCGCCCTCATCTTCAGGCCTGAAGTGTAAGCTCGACATGGCGTCTTTTCTAGGGATTAAGGAGGAGGTTTAATTGAAGCAAACTGCAATTTTCTGCTCTTGTATGCTAAGGCTTGGTTCGGGGGATAGGGGCGTGTGCCTCTACATGTCAGCGTCTATTCAATTATGTAGGATCGATCACTGTAGTTATTTAGAATCACCAAGTACCCGGGTTTTTTATTCGTAGATGATGCACCCCTGGTTCCCCGCTGACGTCGCAAAATGAGACTTAATTATTGTTGATGAGATTCCGGTTCGCAGTAGCCCTACCCTATAGAGGGAAACGTGATGAGTCGCGGTGGTGCGCATGTTGATTTACGGCGTAAAAGGCAGTTGGAGACATCGGAATGAGTTGTGCTAATGGGTATGGGGATAATGCTGAGAGCATCGCAAGTGTAGCGATAGTGACAGTGAGAAGGGTGAGCTAGGATTAATCTCTCTCTAGTAGATTACATTCCATATGTTACGTTAACCGCTGGGAAATCAACAAAGCCATCTGCGCGATAAGACTCAGATTGTCACTGGCCGAAGGGAATATTTTGAAGACGGGTCAGAGAGAGGAAATGTGCTCTGCAGGGCATGAGCTGGCACAAAATTAAGCATTAGGGAGTAATAACAAGGTCTGGAGCGAGTGAACTAACTAGTTATTTATTAGTTATTAATGGTGGGCTAATTGTAACATTGTATAATATTAACATCCTTTCCACTCAACTACCGACCGGTATGGTGATCCGTATCGAAGCCAGTAGTAATCCTTGCATCAATATGTGTACATGTGCACAATTTCGACCACCCCCACACCCACACAGTGCAGTAGGCGCACTTGCTGGGACCCTGTCAAGTACCGGTAGTGTTAGCTACCTGTAAAAGTGCCTCTTCGTTAATAAGGCGGAGCGCCACAGTTTCAACCCTCTTTATCAGCCCTTGACGCTACTGCATGCACTGCGATGCCACTTGCGCCTGTGACCTGACAGGTACTGGCTGGTCTGCAGTTAGCCTGCAGTTTGCCTGCCAGCAAGTTCGCCTTGCGGCCTGGTCCCCAGCACGTGAAGTGGTAATGGAATGTATCGGCTGGACTGGGCCATTACCTCCGGGGCATGAGTTGGTAGGTAGGTAGGTAGGTAGGGTGGTAATTTATCAGCCAAAACTTTGGAGGCCAACCGCAACTCCGCAACAAGAGCAAAACCACTCGTGGCTGAAAGGCTTCATTCCATGCGCTTTGCCATGCATGTCTCCCTCATCCGCCAAGCAACGGCTGTTCACGTCGCCTGTCTCGCCCAAGCTCTGGAGGGAACAGCTGCGCGCGACGACGGCCATCCAACAGCTCCGATCCGGACGCTGGGACCTGTTCCCGCTCAGCGAGGTGCAGGAACTGACGAACGCGCTGCTGAGACCGCCTAAGAACCGAATCTGGGCGTCTGGCGGCGTGGAGCCTCATTCAGAAGAATGCCACATCCTCATTGTCCAGGCACTGGATGGCTTCAAGGGCGAGCTCTGGGCCTACACTGCTGGCGTCATCGCCTGCCTCCATGTAATGACTGCGAACCAGTGCCATGGACACCTCAAGAGACTGCAGGATCTTTGTGATCCCGACGAAAGCTTCATCCACCATACCCGGGATTATCTTCAGGGTCTACTGTTGGCATCCCAGTCACAACCCGAGTACTTCCACACTGACCTTCACCCTACCGTGAGGGACTTGTTATTGGTCATCACTATGGAGTCGGAACTACCGTCCTTTCTGAGAGTGCTCAAAGCCTTTGGAGAGGACATGTGCGAAGAGTTTCTGCCTCTGGCTATCGTGAGGACCACCCTACGCGACACCAACTACAAGGGGAACTTGGAAAAGACACTTAAGCCGCTTGTCGAAAGTCGAAGATGGCACCAGGTTTACAACCTCGTCGGCGGTCTGGATCAAGTTATCCAGCTTGAATCTGCTCACCGGCTTCTTCCCTATGTCGTCTCCGACCCTCAGGTGCCAATGTGGGTGTCTTGGTCCCCGAACCGCGATAGGATATCAATGTGGGAAAATACCATCTTGGATGAGTTCCGAGCGAGCCTCGCCCCGGTTATGGATTTGGAAGGCCCTGATTTTACAGGTGGGCACCGCCCTACGTATCGCGAATCCAGTCCAGGCATCTTTGGGCAGAGCGTCCTCTGGCTGCCACAACGTGGCAACGACTATATCCTGAACCATGTCCTGACTGTACTTGACAAGGCCATTCGAAAGGGAGTGGAGGCCATCCGTCTGTTCATCACGCTCTGCGTTCAACCTAAAACCTTGAACTGGCAAGTTATCGAGAAACTGGAGACAGCCCTAGCGCTTGACTCACCGTCCGACATTGGTGCATTGGACGCATACGTGCGTACTCTCCAAGAGAACAATGTACTGAAGAGCGTGCCACCCCTCACGGCGGCGCTGCACACCATGCAGCCCTCGCCGGTTTTGCAAATGGTCTTTGGCGAGACGTACGACATCAAGCACCGCGCCCGGCATATTCTATACCGAGCGCAGCTCCACCTTTGCGAAGAGTTGCTCAGTGGAAAGACGAACGAATGGGCTGCCTATCAGCTTAGTGATCTAGCCCATGCCCTGCTATCGTCCACTTGGCTTCACGATGCCTGGCCGGCCGCGTATCTCAAGAGGTTGCGCATCGTGCCAAAGAAGTCCATCATCGCCTCCATATTTCGTACCATGCAAATTGCTTCATCGGACCTGAAGATGCTATGTGAAGACTTCCTTGTAATCACACTCTACAGCAGTAGAGTTGATGGCGCGCAGTTGCAGCTGGATAACCTGACTGTTGTCGGCCTCGCGTTGAACGACCCCGTCTGGCAGAGGTCGCTCGAGGGTGACGACGAAAGAAACCATTTACGAGACATAATACTAGTCGCCATGATCCAGGGATTTAGTCCTACGGATGCAACAATGTGTCTCAAACAAGCTGATCTTGAGCATGACACGTTCGTGCGCGAGCTGCGAGAGCTCCTCGGAAGCGGCTCGGGAGACATGGTCTGCATCACCCTGGCCGCCTTTCTCGCGAACCGGTGCGGCAAGAGGCGGCTAGCAGACTGCTGGCGACGGCTCTTGATGCACATGATGCGTCAAAGATCACCAGATTTGCACACGCGATGTGCCGGGAGGCTAACGTCCAAGGCTTGGGTCGAGTGGACTCGCCACTTACTCCAGCTGTTTGAAGACCGAAATTTTGAGCCAGAGGAGGGACTGGGGTTTACACTGGCTGAGATCAGTAGTATAACGTCGAGAAAAACCGGCTTGTCAAGGATGGGGAGTACAAGCACATATTCTACTGCTAGCACAGGACCGAGGTAGTTGTGTCCCGTTTGAGATATGCACTGTTGCTATAAATTGGTCGACAATAATTTTTAAATCATGCACACGCCTTATTTTGCGGCCGTGAAGATTCTTATAGGTATATAGTGCGTATGGTAAGGCCAAAGAGAGTTAGGAGAAAAATACAGTATATCACAGGTATATAACTTCGTTTGTCTTCATCACCCGACCACCCCCACAACAGCCCCAGTGAAATTTTCTAATGGTCAAAGTCGATCCGCTATTACTATATCATGGCGCGTGAAAGCTCCTGCCGAGCCCTTCGTCTGACCTGTATTGTCGAGACCGGAAACTCCGGGGGCTAGAGGTCCCAGGCCGGTTGCTTCTACCCGGCGCACTGTTGCGTCCTCCCGTTACTGACTCCCTTACCCTGTTGAATATAATACTGGGGACGGAGGATGGCGAACGGGTGTTTTCAAAGTTCTTTCCCAGTCTTGGGTTCAGCTCGCCGTACCTTGACTGCAGAGTCTCGATGTATGTAAGCGCGAAAGCACTTTTCACATCAATCTCTATGTCCAAGGTTGGCGAAAGCGTCCCAGTCGCGATGATGTTACGGAGGGTTGTGGCGTTACGTAATTCGTTGAGAAGACTTGTAAATGCCGGCGACGGGAGGATGCGATTCTGTGTGTCAGTGGCCAGTTTCTCAATGATGAAATTCCTCACATCCGACTCAACACAGTCTCGGCTCTCCCTGTCATCTCTGGTTTCGATAGCAATTTCTCGGGAAGCCATGTATGCGAAAAAGAAGTAGAGCTCAGTGAAGACGCCGTATACGACGTCTCGTTTGAGGATGAAATTCCGCGATCTGCCCTTGTTTCCAAAGGTACCCACGGCGAAGCCATTTCGGACAAGCAGGAAGAAGGCCGCCGCTGATAGATAGATGATAAACTAATTCCAAAGTCAGCGTCAAATTAGAAGCTGCGCCAAGTTGTGAGCAAACCTTGCGAGAGTCACCGTGGTGACGGTGAGTCTTCACCCAGCCGAAACATGCGAGCAAGAGGATGACCAGGCTGGATATGAAGAACAGAACCCACATTGCTAGGTCAGAGGTATTCCGGTACTTTGTGAGATCATTAATCATGTCCAGCTTGTAGAATTGCAACCAGAAGATAGCCTGCGCCAGGTACAGCTCAAAGTGTGCCACAGTTACGAAGCAGAGCAGTACAACCGTGACTCGGGGCAACCACCACCTGAAATCGGTTTTCTTCGGGACCATGAAACCGGCTACTTGGCTTGCCACAAGCAGATAAGTCCCCCATAGTATAAGAATCGTGGATCCGAGATCGAAAGGTTCGAAGATTGGGTCGACGAGGATGTAGCCATACGGAGCCTTTGCTCCCCTACGGTGAAGCCATCTGTCGATGACGAGGGTTATGTATCTCCTGTAATCCCTTCCAAGTAAGCATCACGATTATGATAAAATGAAGAGACAGCAGTTGTTTTACTGACAATGACAGAAGAATGGCGGCCCACATAATGCTCCTTGTGCCTTTCTTCATCGGTGATTTTGCCGGCAGTCGCGAGACTTGGCTGTAGAAGAGACCGACGAATAGGACCGTAAGGAGGAGCCACACGATAACGGCGACGCTGGCTGCATCTTTATCGTCCCTGGGAAGTAGTTGGCTTGGGAGACCCTCCAGGCCAGTGATGGTGGTGATGTTGGTAGTGTTCAAGTCCATGACATGGGGGGTGAGTGGGAGCGGTTCAATTGAAGCCGTGCAGTACGAGTTTAAGGGGACTCTCTTCTCGAATTTTTTTTATCGATATATTCTTTTATTTTCTAGCAGTTCAGCTGGTGAAATGCCGCAAGAAACCTGGAGCTAGTTACTTCGCAAGGACTTGGGCGACGGATGCTGTTCAACTCGGCAGCGCAGCTCTCACAATCGCAACCCTTGCAATCAGCCCAAGGTACTTAGAGGTACCCCTACTACCGGGATGGAGTCCATTTCAACGACGCCGATCTTTTCGACGTGTTGCCGGCCGAATATTGACGGCCGCCCTCCACCGCAGTAGCGCGCGCACTGCCAGCCGACCTGCAGGGAACCCATGGGCGCTTCATGATTTTGCAAGGGCAAGGCAGTTTCAACTAGTTAGAGGGTCTAGAGCCAAAGCGGATTATGACTATTTAGCGAGTGGCCTTAGAGTGCGGGGGTCGCCGGGGTTCGGTTTGGGTATGACGAGGTCGTACGGGACCGATGTGTTGTATGACGAAGCAATTATATGGTATAGCATTACTATTTTGAAGTTTGCGTGTCGCAACATATATTGGTTAATTCTATCAAACAGGAACAATCTCCCCCTTCGCGATGATACGGGTTGAGTTGTCTTTTCGCCCATCGCCAACCCTAGTGAGGCACGGGAGTGTCATAAACTCCACCCTGAGGCGCTCAGAGCCCCGCGTGCGGTCGGCATCTTGGAAGCGATCACCGGCGACGATGGCATCGCCGTGCCGGCAGGTCTCAAGCATCCACTGCGCTCTCTGTGACCCCATCTTGAGCGCTAGCATTGCCGTGTCCTCGGCAATCTCAGCCAGGTCGTTCCGCGCTGACGGATCTAGGCTCGTCGAGCTAACTCGCTGGAGCGAGGTGAAGAGCTCCTCTGTTACGGCTTGAATGTTGGCGCGGATCACCTGCACGTAGTCGTTGTCATTGAGACTGTAGCGCAATCCCGCGATGAAGCCGTCAAAGATTTCGGCGCGAGTCGCGTCGGCTTTATTGACATCGCTGGCTGTGACTTGTTCTCTCCTGTTAGTGACGTTTGGCCAGGGTGATATAATAATATTGATCAAAAACTCACCGCTCTTATCCTTGGGTACGTTTAAGAGCTCCATCAAGTGGTTCGGCAACGCGTAGCCATAGCTGCCAGGGCCGCCAAAGGCGCCGAGTCCTTTGGGCATACTGAAAAAGCCGCGCACGAGGACGGTCCAGCAAATGCTACGCACGAACCTAGGCCAGCCGAGGCTGCTGCCTCGTGATGCGTCCCTGGCAAGAAAGCCGGTCGGGTCGGCGTCGTAGTCGAGTCGGGTCGGGTCTGGGCGAGACACTAGAGCCACAAGGTTGGTGATGCGCTGAGCCAGTTCCTGGAAGATGTTCTCTAACATGTCATCGGGGATGGGCCTGTAGCTGTCCGTTCCGGTGAACCTGCTTAGATGGCCTCTGAGAGTCGTAATCTTTCTATCGGCCTCCGCCAATTTTGCTCGATGTGTTTTCCCCAGAGACTCCCTCTCTTCCTTGTGTTTCGTCTGCTTCTGCTCCATCTCTTCCTTGTGCCTAGTTTGCTTCTGCTCCATCTCTTCCTTGTGCCTAGTTTGCTTCTGCTCCATCTCTTCCTTGTACCTCGTTTGCATTTGCTCCACATTCTTCCTGTGGGCATCACCCAGATTCCGTATCCGCACGTTCAGCCTACCAACTTCTTCTATTCGTACCGCCTGCTCATGCCCCAAAGCCAGCTGATGGTCGCGTTTGAGTTTGTCTTTGTCCTTCTCACATGTCTGCCAAGTTTGGTGAATAAGGTGGTCTTTCTCTCGGATTACCCTCTCCTTTTCCTGTATGCTTTTGTTTTTCTCCCATATTTCCCTGACTTTTTGTCCTTTTATTTGCACTTCGCGTGTGACTGTCTGTTTTAAGGCCTTAATTTCGTCATTTTTTTCATTCAACCTGCGCTCTAATTGTCCGATCTGATCCAACATTTGGAGGAGTCTCGTAGAAACCGAGTGGAGAATACTAGAAAGCTGCCGCATCTCCTTGGGGATAGCTTGTGTGTCGCAAAAGTTCTTCATTGCCTGAGAGTCCTCGGGTGATAGTTTGGTCTTCTTCAGGTCCTGGCCTTTTGATCTAAATACCCTTCTGAGCCCCTGTGCCCTGATCCAATTTGGCATGACTGTATACTCCTCCCTCAAAAGGGAGCCTCGGTCGAGGCTTGGATCTCGGCTGGGGTCTGACTCTCGGCCTGAGTCTGATTCTCGACCTGAGCCTGACTCTCGTCTTGGGCCTAATTCTCGTCCTGGTTCTGACTCTCGACCTGGGCTTGATTCTCGATCTGGGTCTGACTCTCGTCCTGGGCCTGACTCTCGTCCTGGGCCTGACTCTCGTCCTGGGCCTGACTCTCGTCCTGGGCCTAACTCTCGACCTAGGCCTGATTCTCGTCCTGGGCCTGACTCTCGTCCTGGGCCTAACTCTCGACCTAGGCCTGATTCTCGTCCTGGACCTGACTCTCGTCTTGGGCCTTGCTCTCGACCTGGGCCTGATTCTCGTCCTAGGCCTAACTCTCGCCTTGGGCCTGATTGTCGTCCTGGTGCTGGTTCTCGTCCTGGGCCTAATTGTCGTCCTGGTGCTGGTTCTCGTCCTGGGCCTAATTGTCGTCCTGGTGCTGGTTCTCGTCCTGGGCCTAATTGTCGTCCTGGTGCTGGCTCTCGTCCTGGACCTGACTCTCGCCCTGAGCCTGACTCTTGGTCGTTATACCAGGTAGTTAGACGGTATCCAGTGTCTAACTCTTGCCCTTCAGCCCAACTGCCGGAACGCACCCTATCGCCCGACTCGCTCTGCCGGTTGGGATCTAACTCAGGCGATTGCCCATTACTCTTCAGTATTTCCGCTGAGAGCTCATAGCGGAATAAAGTTGAATCTTCGCCTCCTGATAAACCGGTTGTTGCAGTAAACGCTCCCTTACCAAGAGCTTCGTGAAGATTGTGGTGCCTGGGGTTGTCCATCGGGTGTTCATGTACCGGTTTGCGTCTGACTTTGGTTGAGTCATCCTGAGTCGTAAGCGAGCCATGGGTCTGATTGCTATCATCAGAATTGGTAGCAGGGTCCGGAATCCGCTGAATGGGAAAACCATGTGGTGTTTGTGCAGGGCTCAATGGAGAGTCTGCCTTAGTCTTACTTGGCTTTAAGGCTTCTGGAATAGCTTCGTCCCGCGAGTGGCTTTGAGCAGCGTTCTGTGATGACCTTTGTGACGGCTCATTCTTATTGTCTTCTCCCTGCGTCTGAATAAGTCACCATCTTGACAGTTTGGCCCTTTTTGGGGCTACTCACCGGCAGGGGAGCGATCAAGCCTGGATTCGCTTTGGAGTTTTTTTTCTTCAAGAGGTTGGGTATGTTGAGGCCCATGGTGATAGGCCTAGAGCTTGAGCAATGCGAAAACGCCAGAGATGGAGAATGCAGATGGACTCGAGTGTCGCGCAGGTATCCAGTGGCCCAAGAGCAGCGTCAGAAGTCAGACTGGGCGATAAGTTGGAGAAAGCCTAGCTTTTTTAAGCGCAAATGACGAGCAAGCTGGATAGAGCGAGCACCTGTTGTGGTGTTGTTGGAGCTGGGGGCGATGCAGCAGAGGAGCTAATAATTAGAACCTACAAAGATGCAAGAGTCAGCTAGATGTGCTCACTCAGAGGCTTCAGTGAGTTTTACTTACCTTAAGTAGCATAATCAATTAATAATATTGATTAAAATATTGTAAATCGTCCTTTTTTGTAAAGCGCACTTCAATTTTGCGCGTGCCAGGCAATCCAATGTGCCACCGGTATGCACCCGGGTGCCACACCACCAGGCTTCCTCTTGCATGAGCTATTTGGCGCCATCCCACGCTGCCTACGAAGCACACACTGTTGTTCGGCTAGGCATCCTGCGATCCCTGTGCACCTAACTGCATGTTACAGGGTCTATAACGCCTCGCTCGTTCCTCCGCCAAATGGGGGGTTATCTTCACCCCTCCCCATTTATTGAGAAAATGCATTGGTGATTGCGTGTAAAGGTGCCTCGAGGGGAGTTGGCGCATCCGTTTTCCTTTGCGCAATCGGTCCAAGGTAAAGTGAACTCCTGGCCTACCTGACGTTTGCCTTGATAGCTCGTCCTATTCGCCCCTACCCTTCGCATACCCCTTGCTTTTGACTACAACAACTCTTGTAGACGACATTACTACACCGGGCAAGCCGCAATGGACGAGGGCCATGAAATGCAGCATGAGTTGGTTCGTGGTGAAATCCCAGATATGAACGGCGAGTTTCTGCCGATTGGGGAATCTCGTTTCGTTATCTGCTTCGACTACGGAACCACGTTCAGCGGTAAGTTTGGCTGCTCAGAAGTGATTGGGTCTGGGCTCATTCAGTCTTAATATGCGTAGGTATCGCCTGGTCTATAGCGAACTCGGAGAGTCAGAATCCCGACGAGGTTTTCATCGTCAACAAATGGCAGGGGACAATCAGTGAGAAAGTGCCGTCCCAGCTCACCTTCTCGCCCGCTGACCCTCGATGGGGAAACATCAAACACGCCCGCTACGTGATCCGTCTCTCCAAGCTGAGGTTTGAACCTTCGCAGCGACTCATCGCTTTAAAGGCCCTCAGTCAAGCTACTCAAGATATTGACCGAATTGAGGCCAATTCGCGGAGGCCTGGCCCGATGGAATTCCCCCATCATCTGGCTAAGAGCTCCCCGGAAGTTGCCACCATCTACCTCACCGAGGTTGCTCGAAATGCTCTGCGCCAGATTCAGCTTCAAGATGCTCACAATACCCTGCTATTACAGGAATATCCTATCGACCTTGTCATAACGCATCCGGCGGTATGGAATCCTTGCGTATTCATTTGCGGCGTCGCCGTCATTAACATGGAGGTACTAGGAATGGACCTACGAGGCCTGCAATCAAATATTCCGGGCCGTCAATAAGGCGTTTAACTCGGCGTTCGACGAGTTTCTTGAAAGAAAGGGTGATATCCGAATGATGTCAGAGCCAGAGGCGTGCGCCCAATGGACAATGAGGGACGCGCAGACACAGGGCATTGATCGACTCCAGAAGGCATGTCAATCATGGACACCTGGCCAACACTGGTACTTAGTAACTAATAATTAGAATATAGGATCAATGCTTTACCGTTGTCGACGCCGGTGGTGGCACTGTGGTTAGTCAATGGCTTGCCGTTAGCGATATCTAAGACAAAGTATGAGCTAACGAAACACAGGACTTAGTTTCATACATAGTAGAGCAGGTAACACCGACATTCAAGTTCACAAAGTTTAGCACCGTCTGTGGTCAGTCAAAGGCGTGTCTATTCCCAACTTAAACCTCCTCCGCTCATATCATCATAGGTGACTCGGTTGGTGCCTCTTGCATTGACAGCTATTTCCTCAACACTTTCCTACCCCGAAAACTCGGCGATGAGTACTTGAGCATAGTCAACACGTCTGGCGTACCTGCATCTGAGCGATACGGACAAGGGTCTCATGTCACCCTCAACAAGAAGCTTCAGGGTCTCCTAGAGAAGTTTCAAACCATCAAGCACAATTTCAAGGGCCCAGGTGACCGAACAGCACGCTTTGATCTCACTGGTGACATCAGGGCCCAAAACGATCCAAGTCGTGGAATCATGAACGGACAGCTATTAATTACGAGGTACGTCAACGCACACTGCCACCAGCGCCGCGTAAGGCTAACAAGTTTACGCTCTGCAACAGTGATGAGCTTGTCGAAATGTTCAAGTACTCTGTGGATGGAACTCTGAGGCTCCTCTGGGATCAATACAACCAGGTCATCCGCCGGGGAAGTCAGGTAAAGGTAATCCATAAGGAGAAATCAGCCCCATCCATCACTATCCTCGGCTTACCGCTGCGTCTAGGCCGTCTTCTTATCGGGAGGATTTTCGGGAAGCCCATATCTCCACAGTCGCATCAAAACCATGGCCCGTGAGTGTGGATTCGACTTAATCAGGGCGAATAATGGGTAACGTCCACGATCGCTTGGCGCAAGCACGCAGCCGTCCAATCTGACACTGAGAACAGGTGGTCCGCCGTGGTTCGGGGGGGTGTTCTTACCGGGCTCGGGCTGGGCTGCGAGCAGCCAGCCCCTAGCGTGGCATGTCCATGTCATATTGGTATCGTCATGGCTGAGCCCTGGCGTGAGTACAAGCATGACAGATCGCAGCAATACAACGACACGTTCGACCATGTGGAGAGAGCGAAGGGCATCATCAAATGGGTGGTGAACAAAGGCGACCTCATCTGGCCACACCAGGATATCCACATTACACGAAATATCAGAAAACGGTTTACCAGCAACAGCGGGAAAAGTGGACGCATTAAGGTCATTATCCTGAGGCTGGACGGCTTCGGGGAACGACCAACCCGGGTGAGCGACTTAGCATCACACGGCCTTGGTGAGTTTCTGGGGGGAGCGTGTCCGTCCGCGAAACGAACTAACGCTGTTCTCTCATCCGTAGGCCCAGACAACGAGGCTCACTTACAATATGACCTGGGGGCCCTGCCGCATGGAGCGCTACCCACCACCTCAGGAGGCAGAGACGGGACATATGATTGGTTGGAAATGGAGCTTGAAATTCGCATTAACCAGCGATGCGCCGAGCTAGAGCTGTTGACAGGCAAGGTACTGAACGCCTTCGGGGAGACAGTGTCATCTGGACTGCGGCTCGACTTCCACCGCGTTGACTTTCCCAGGTTAGAGCCGGAAAACTATTAGGGTACGAAATATAGACTGTAATTTACCTTGCACGCCTGCATCTTGCTCGGCAAAGTGGATTAAGTAGCAAAGGCAGAAAGGTCATGTGGATTCAACCTGGTGTCGCATTCATTGCAACCATGTTTCCCATGTACCACAATGTACCATACGAGGCTGCGCTTCACAGGCTGTAATTAATCCCCACGGGACAGGGACGGAGCGGCTCGCAGGGAACGCTATCCCATTCTGCGTTGATCTATTCAGCTCATCACATAAGCGTGCAGGGATTCGGCCGTAGTAAACTCACACCTCGGGATCTTGTCGAAATGCCGTTAGTTGAAAAGCTCACTGACAGCAGGGGCATTCTCCCCCACGGGGCACTCTCCAAGCGCTGTACAGTACAGATGTAGCGGCAAGGCAAATATTTGCCTTCTAGAAATCTGACGTGAGATTAACGGGCCAAGAAGGGCATGCATCATGCAGTGCGCCTTGAATTCAACCAGCTTGCGAATTAGTCCTAGGATATGTCTTTGACGAGTCTACGGAAGAGTTCCGCCGATGTATGATATCCTGTCCGCCTTGGCTTGGGGTGGGATGGAGGGGCAGATAGCGAGATAGCAGCTGTGGCATGAGGCGATTTATCACGTACTCCTTATTCTCGCACGTTTGATGCTGTTTAGCATGATTAAATGTTGAAGTGTACAAAAATCATTCCAATGTCTTGTTCTCAAATACACTGAGATAAAAGTAAATCCAAGTATTTGACTTATATTACATGCATCATCCTCGGCATTGTATGTAGTAATATCCTTAACTAAATCACATTTAAGAATATGACGAATACTCTTTTAGTACATTTCCTTACACCAGACCGCGACCCCCTCCTGTGCGTATAGTTATTAATTGCCTAGCGACCTGGCATTTCCCAAAACGCAGCCGACCCAGCTTCTCGCTGCAAGCCCTGCCGCCCAAGTCTCTTCTCCGCACTCCAATCATCTCAATTGATTCTTGCCCGCAATGGAGTCTTGGAAGGGACACAATTATTCCACCACGAACCAGACACGATGGGTTGCTCTCATGAACCTCAGCACCGTCGACTGGCGCATTGGCTACCTCCCTCCGAATGTCGTGGCCACCAATGGCAGCTTCAATCGTTCAATCGACAACATCCCCCCGCTATTGAGCAATTCCAGTGCAAACTCCAGTGTCATCATCATCGAGCATGCCGGAGACTTCGTCGTCAAGGCCAGCGACATGCAAACCATCGCGTATACCACTGCATTGGGCTTCGTACTACTCGTCATCTTTTTCTACCATTCCTTCTCCGTCCCTAGCGTCAGCCAGGTCACTTCACATCCAGTCGTGGCCAGAGGCTCAGGTGGCGACCGTGAGGGTTTTATCACCGTGAATTTCTTTGAGGAGAAGCTCAAGGAGTTCTACAGCAGCGACAAGACCGAGGTTGAGGAACGAGAGAAGGACTTGGCCGAGCACCCGATCGAGTGGAGCGATGTGGAAGAGGTGGCCGGGCTGCTCAGGCAGTGGTACAGTCTCAAGATTGAGATAATGGAGCAGAGGAGGAACTTGGAGGCCAACGCTGCAGCGCGGCGTGATGCGTTGGAGCGCCAGAGTAATGCTCTTCTCAACGACATCGACGCTCGTGTTACTGAGTGGCATGAGCACATACTTGGACCGCAGAACCGCACAATTGGTTTATCGGACCCTGAAAGAGCCCAGGAGCAAGAAGAGATCAACAGAATTGTCACGATGGTCAAAAATGCCATCGCCAATCGAGACAACCCGCCGCCGCCGTCGCCCAAACACCTCCCGCCGATAAGCGAGACACCTTGAGAAGCGATGGCTACCCTGTATGGGTACCACACAATTGCCCGACAGAAGACAAGGCGCAGAGGTTTAGAAGTTTAAGCCTGTCGAGTGCATGTATGCCTCGCTGTTCGATCTTATTTCCCAATCCTTTCCAAAGTAAAGAAGAAAAAAAGCCTATTAGAAGAACCTCCCGTCCCCTTATTGCGCCGATATATAAGGCTAATGTTAGAGTGGTTGTCCGACATGTTCCTGAAGCGGCTTGCAGTACTACCTCGACCCTTTCTTCATTCCATGGTGGATGCATCAAAAGTTTATGAAGTTCTCGACTTCGTTTCTAGCATCCAGGTCTGACGTTGGATGGAATTATATTCTTAACTACTTGACCACGTTCAGACCTCAGAACATCCTCATGTTCAATACCGAATAACGATAATGCATCGTGTCCGTCCGTCATCAGGATTTAGGAGGTGGCATATTGGGAAAGGTTCACATAGTGAAACTAGAGAGTCTATTCTAATAGCACGACGGTCGTTCAATAGTTACCAAGAAGTCACAAGAGGTAGCCAAGAACTTTATCAGATTCGAAATTCCAGTCAATGATGGATAATGTCAAGGCAATTTGTAGTGATATGAGAGATCCATCTCGATACGACACCGACCGTAATAAGGGCTCCGACTCCCATCTTAGTCCATGCAGCGAGTCGAGTTTGTGTCATCCTGTATGATAACTCGTCACATTTTTATGAATCCCCCCACGCCAGTTGACTTCACGATAATGTTCCGGGTGAAATTCGTCGTGATTGGGGCACTATTGCTTCAATCACATTATCAAAAATTGACACCGAAACGAGAGCATCCAGACCTCGGATGCCACGGCTGGCCGCATTCCTCATCATTCACTGTAACATCCTCGCTTCTGCTAGGATATTACATTATAAAATGCATCACGGCCTGATGTACCATATGAAACATTCGAACCACCGGGGTCCTCGGCTAAGAATTGAATACATTATACCGGTAGTTGACCAATTATTGAAAGAGCCAAGACATAACACTTGGCACCCTCTAATTCCAGCGGTGTGATGCTGGGATGCGACCATTCCACCAGACCAAACGACATCTTTATAGCTGAAAAACTCTTAACCGAGTGGTGATGAATCCTCTCGCCTACACCCCCAAACTCCATGATTTCTCCAGAAAGTGCAATTGAATACTGGTCAGCACCGTAATCTTGAACAGGCAGTCAGAATTAACGGTACGCCATCACCACGCCTCGAGCGCCTTATTCAGCCACCCTATCGAAATCAGCTCACAGCTGACTGAATTCGGACAAGTCTCCTCCGGGTATTCGCAAGAGCCCTCTATTTGAAGTGAAGCAGCCGCTGGAATCTCTCAGCTATGGAACGTACGTCAGAATCATCTTCCGGCTCCGGAATCTTTCAGGTCATGGCTACGCTGTTAGGCCGTGATGCATCATTTTCCGAAGTCATGATTGAAAATGGACTGCATCAAGCTGCTGCACTCGCAGCTATGAGTCTCCTTCTAACGGCCCACCGGTCGATTGTGAATATAGGTTTCTCCCTTCGCCGACAAGGCAAATCTACAGATACCTACATCGCCCTCATGATTGGGATTGTCACCCTTAGCTGGACAATCCTCGTCATCTTTAGCGGTGTGTTCCTACGGAATCGCCCTTGTCTTCAAGGATTTCAAGAATGTGCTGCTAGGCTGGCTTACGCCCTATGGATTCTTGTGATCCTCTTCGTGTTCTGGCTTGTCGCATATGGGGATGCAGTTGTCTATTTCCGCTCGAAAGTTGCGGATCAAGACAAGAAACGGGAATCAAGCAGTTTACCGACGCCGGTAATAGAAGCCAAAACAACGGAGTAGATTCGAGCGAATGCCTGGGGTATATTCTACTTAATACTACATGGCCAATGGTGGATCTGGAAGATGGAGTGCTCCCATGGACCTACGAACTGGACAGGGTCTCTCAGCTCCTGGTTCCGATGGACTATGTATGGCACAATGATGGCTGTAAGCATAGTGGTGTCTATAGCGGCGCTCATGGAAAGCCTATACACTATAGGGCTGCTCACCATAGTCGGAGTCATAC
The DNA here is from genome assembly GCA_930272665.1 of Mariannaea elegans. Lineage (NCBI taxonomy): Eukaryota > Fungi > Ascomycota > Sordariomycetes > Hypocreales > Nectriaceae > Mariannaea > Mariannaea elegans. Next base: position 63,353 of record CAKNEU010000077.1, read on the forward strand.
TGTTCATGACTCGAGCCTCGGGAAAGAATAATCATGCATCGGCACCACACATATACAAGCGAGACACACTCAGAGTCGTGCTCCACACAAGACACAACGCAGGGACATCGTATGTTCTTCCGTGTCGGGACCGAGGATTCGACGCTGTATGGGGACCAAAAATCGAGTATGAAAACAGAGCCCTGGACGAAGCAGTCGACAGGTTTCGGGAAGTTAACGGATTTGCGGAAGGGAAACCACTTCCAATACACAAGGTCGTGGCATGGTTCAACTCGTCTACTGACCTAAGCGACGAGGACGTGGTAGATTTGACCGGATGGCTGTACAAGCTTGAAGAGAATGGGCAGCTTTGCAGGATCGCCCCTAGTTGCGCACGAGTTCCTGGGCTCCATCTAATCAGTTACAGCCTCATGTCGGCACCCTGCCACGCGGAGTACATCGTTTTCCGAAACCTGGCCCGGCCGAAAGAGACTAGAAAGGATCTGGAGGCCAAATCGGCTCTCCTGAGATCCCCGCATGGGACGGGACTCCATTTAAAACGTGGTATCCAGCAAATTGGTAGCGCCAAGCCAGCATTGAAAGGTTACCAGGAAGCTGTCGAATACGTCTATAAGCTCTTTGGATTGACTGGCGACAAAGTGGACAAGAGCACATTGACACCGATGTCTGAGTGCCCGACATCCAGTGTAATCCTCAGTCCTTGCCCGGATGCCATAGAGAAATATGTCGAGGAGTTATGGCAACATTGATTCGAAACTCAAGAATCAACGTTCACAGAATTGCATAATTTTACTTGCTATTACCAAGCGGACATTGGAAACGACTCTGCAAATGGCTGGCATGAGTTTCTCTTGGTATCAAAGGATAAAGAGGGAGACATCGTAACATGGCGCATCATTTGGAGACAGGCATGGTATGGTGCTATTATTTCACAAATTACTAGCATGAGTCCTATTATTCTCAGCGCATTCGTTGCTGGTGCTTTGTAGTGATCTGGGCATGCATTCAATAGGGTTATGTCTTTGTTCAATATCGGAGTTGCTGGGAATGTGACAGGTGGTCACAATATTACAGATCGGTTTGGTCCGGAATACCTTCAGACAGGTTACTACAACTCAATTTTCCTGAGACTCTGCATTAAGTTCCTCGTGATATCTTGAGCAGAGACTTGAATTATCGGCAGTTGCGGGCAATGCCAAAAGCGACGCAGCTTACAATGGACAATTAGATCGTGATGTGTGAGTTCCCGTAAGTCATGAGTACCAATTTCGTTTCTCAGTATCCAAATAGTACCTTCCCCGGAGGACTTACGTGGACAGCATCCAAAGAAGTGTCAGTGAAATAACTGAAGCAACGTACTTCATGATGTGAGGTTAGGAAGATGAGCAGCTCCGACATTCTCGACAATTCTACCTTGCACAGGGTATTAATGCAACTGCGGAGGAAGTTTTGTCAATTAGAAAGAAGAACTAGTAGCCAGAAGTGTATGCAGGCTTGGGAATCGTGTGAGTCACCTGGTTTATCACCTGGTTTATTGTGTGTGCAGCCTTCTTGGCACCGAAATTATCGACTAAATTCTCCATCGTGCACCCTATTAACTGCGGTTGGTATCGACTCCTTCTGCCAAATAAACTACACACTTTTACTTGCCTATGATTTATTCGGAGACGAAAACAGAAAACCACCACTACACCCAAACAGAGGAAGGCTGAAACGACGACCGGACAGCAGGGTTGAGTTAGAGGCATCTTCAGTATTGTTGGACATGGTGATGCACAAACCCCAGAGAATGGAATAGAGCAGCTGAGTTAAAACTGAGGATTATGAGTGCGAAATAACGGTTAAGACCTGCCTATTACCTATATCCCGGCCTAACAGTGCAAAGAAGTTGTGGAAGATCTCCTACTGCCTGGATGATTTGGCTTTACTGGCTAGTCTGTTCATTTTCGAAAGAGATTGATGTTAATGAGTGTTCTAGAAACTTAGGAAGACTGATAGAGCCATTTATTCAGTGTTGAGTGACGAAGGAGATCCCTGTGGCTTGCTCTAACCACGGAAAGCTCGCCGCTGTGGAGGCTGCGGAGCCATGGCGGGCCGGCCGGACTTTCGACTTGGCTTAACTCCGCGATCATCTTCACGTCATATCACCACCGCAAAACCGTTCCGTCTTGGCCCTTGGAACATTCATCAGCAATACAACGCCATGAGACAAATACGATGGCGAACAAGTTTTTCTTCGTAGACGGCATTCATCCCGACAAGGCCTCCAAGAGGCTGATGCGCCGTCATGTCATGAAGGGCAAGAATGCGGGAAAGACATTTAATCGACCGTCAAGACCGGGCTTAGCAAAACGACAGCAATATACCACTGACACTACAGTTTCTCTTCGCATCACCAGTCACCCCAGAGACTGGATACGCGTATCTCCCAATACGATTTCCGGAAATCTTGGAGGCGCCATCTTCACTTTCAGGCTTCCTGTCGAGGTCACGCCGGACTCACTGAAAGTCATTAATGAATGTATAGTTCATCCCAGTCACGACCCAAGATATAAATCTCCTAATATCGTATTGCCCAGTTTATGCCTTTACCGCTGACAGGATTTATCCTACCCGACTCGGCATTTCGTTGGACAGCGCCAAGTGCATGTGGCTCCGCGTTCTGTTTTCCGACGAGGCCTGTAAGTAGCTTTCAACCGATGAGTGACCTACTTCTGACTTGACGCGCAGCCTACCGCTGCAACATTGCCTTGATGCATGCATCCAACGAAATATTTCTCGGTAATGGGAACAGCTCGCCAAAAGCATTGCACTATTTATCCCAAACTTTCGCCCAGGTTAAGAAGAGGCTTGAGAGCAATGAAGCTCTATCCGATTCCACGATTGGCATCGTCTTGTCGCTTATCCAACAGGAGCAAATCAGACGAGAGCATCTGGGAGCTAAAATCCACTTTGACGGCCTCAAAAAGATGATTGAGCTTCGCGGTGGACTTGATCAACTAGATGGGAACCCCCCTCTTCTATTAAAAGTCTGCAAGTATGTGTCTCCAAGTTTCAAGCTTTGTGCCCTTCTAACCTCCGTTCCCGAATGAAAAGGACAGATATCATATTTACTATACAATATGGAGGACCGACAAAATTCTTTCGAGACCGTATGGCAGAAGTTCGAGATGTCCTAGCATCCAGAGGCATAAGCTTCGATCGCGCTTCAGCCGCATCCTTGGTTTGGCATAGTGGACTGGATCCCTACCTACACGAAACACTGCTGCATATCATAAACGCTTCCTTGCTATTCAATAATACCTCATGCGTCCGTGAGGTTGACCTACAGACATTTCAGGAGATGCTCATCTCAATCTGTTTCCGCTTACTTCGGTTTCGTCAATTAGACGATCCCAAGCGTGGGTCTGACGTACAATCTGCATACCATATTGGATTAACGGTTTTCATGATGACGATATTTCTACAGTATGATCGTCGCAAGATCATGAACCATAAGTTGATATCAACCTGTTTGAGAGATATTCTGGACAGTGGGTCAGTTAAACATGAGAAAGAGTTGCTTCTTTGGTTTATGACCGTTGGAGGCATCTGGATCTCGGGCGATGCTGATGGAGACTGGATTATTCCAAGGATACTAAACACGGCTCAGCGATTGGGCGTAAGGACCTGGGAGGAAGTTCTCTGCTCTATCACTATGTTTCCGTGGATCAATGTTCTACATGACGAACCAGGTCGCGCACTATGGGATCGGGCGCTCCAAGCTCATTAGTCCAATAATCTATGACATCTAGAAAAAGACATGCTATCGCGCCTCTTTTTAAAGTGAGAATAGATAATACGAGTCCGGGGACGGCTTTAATCCTCGTATACAGCACATAGTTGAAGTTTTAGAAAAAAAATTGGACTTGCTTGGGAGTAGGGAGAGAAGATGACCTCTTAATTACCAGCTATCCAAACAATTCGTGTATTTTAATGAATGATATATCTAAATCGAATACTACACTCATACTCCAGTGTCTAGGTGCTTTTTATGAACATTTCAACGCCATCACGGAAGAATGGTATGTAGAGGCGTGTTCGCTCACCAAGCAAACTTCTGCTTAACCAGCTCTTCGGTCAGCTTCCACAGCCTCTCAGCCGCGTCACTGGAAACGGAACCAGGGTGGGCATTATCGCTGATCTGGCAATCAACAAGAAATGCTCCGTGATTCTCACTGTCCTTGTTTGTCTCTGGGAGACTCAACTTCGGGTCTAGTGCAGCAACCAGGCTTGTCGACGCCCCTGCACCCAGGGTCTTGTACGTAAACAGTCCCTTGTCATGCAGCGCCTGAACTGCAGCCAATTTATCATCGGGAAAGTCCCTGGATAGTTCTGTGCGGATGATCCCTGGGTGCACGGCCAGAGACAAGATACCGTGCTTGTCATACAGCCGCTTGTTCGCGCCAATACCGAACAGCACGTTGGCGACCTTGCTGCGATTGTAACCGTCGAGGGGGATGTAAGTTTGGTTCTCCATATCTGTGTAGCCCCATGCTTTCAACCACTCGTAAGCCGGCTGCTCCACTTCTGGTAGGTCTTTGTTACGTTTGTCGAAGTTCATGTCGTCCCAGCGCATGCATGATCTCATGGGGGAGGCAGAGCTGACATTGACAATTCGGGTTGCTCCCTTTTGGTTACTCTCAGCAGCCTTGATGAATTTGGGCATTATCAGACATGTGAATAGCCAATGCCCGATATGGTTTGTTGCAAAATGCAGCTCAATACCTTCTTCGGTTAGAGTACGCTCAGGAACACACATGATGCCGGCCGTGTTGACGAGGATATCGATCGTGGGTACGTCGGACCAGGACAGGAACTCAGCAGCCGCAGCACGGGCCGACTCCTGCCTTGAAAGGTCGATCTGCAAAGCACGGTAGTCCACATGGGGGAACTCCGTCTTGAGTGTCTCAATGGTCTCTTGCATCTTCGATGGAGTTCGACCAGCAACGATGAGGTGGGCTGGAGATTGGGATGCCTGAAAAATCCTTAGCCTCGGTGCGTCATGAGCGGAACTTATTGACACCTACAAATGCTTGCAAGGTCGAGAACCCTATTCCATTGAGGTTTCCCCCAGTAACTATGATTGTTTTACCTTGAACGCGTTCGGAAAACGCCTTGGCAACTTCAAGGCCTTCAGTGTTTGTATTGAATTCGGGATATGTTGTCGCCGTCATGGTGTATGTGGATGCTGCTCGGAGCCAAAGGTAGTAGATAATGTGAGTTTGGACCTGTTGAAGACGAAATTCGACTGGGAAGATATGAATGAGTTCGTCGAATACTTCAGTCTATTTTAGAAGCGAGCATCTGGGATATTTATAATTTTTCATCCGACTCTTCGCTCTCCCTGACACTGCTCTTCCTACAACCAGGCAATAAGAGACTTGCAACCTAATTGAGTAAGTAATTAACGGAAGCTTCAAAGAGGTGGAGCACACTCAAGGATTCTGGCCAATGCGAGATTTTCCACTTGATTTGGTATAGCCTCATCGACGGAAATATCGGAATTAAGAGCGGCTCACTGGGTGGCGTGAGAAGGGATGGAGAGTGGTCTACGAAGGAGTTACGAAGTAGAAACAAGCCTTCCTTTGAGATGCTAAGACAGCTAGTGTGTGTTATGGCACTCGATCCTTGTTTTTTTTAGCTGCTCCCATACGAGGGTTTACTAATATGACTAATACAAATGGCATCATCAGCTTGACGACAACGATTGCACCTCTGTTGACAAGTAGGCAGTCGTGTGTCGCATAGAAAATATATCAGTGAGAATTGCACTCCACATTAGTGGCATAGCACTTACTACATGGCCTCAATCACTAATCAAGATTTACTTACGGGAAAGAGTACGAAAGTGATCCGTGCTAGTAGTTGGTTAATCAAGCTCAGATCTACCTAATTGTATACGGAACAAAGACAATCATTTCTTGCTCTAGTTCCTTTATCGTATGGCGTTGCATTTCCATAAGACTGACTATCCAAGAAAAGCCGACGGAATACTTCGCACCTAATTAAACATGCTCATGACTCCGAGCAGGGTTGTCCATTATTTACTTAGCAAGTCTAAGACGTGGGATAATCAGAAAACGGGATATATTGAAGAAAAGTGTCTAGTTCATGATATGCTAACAGATCATCAACTGATATGCTCTAATGACATATTACAACCTAACCGTTAAGACCACTTAGCCAACGGATTCCATGGAAGGCGGATCGTGCCCCCTTCTCTACAATAGACAATCCCGACACCAGCAGTCTCCGTCCTGTAATAACACACCAAGGTCCTTGGCTCCCAGTTATAAAATCCGGCATCTCCGAGGGCCTCTACTGAGCCATCCATTTCACCGTCTTTTTCCAACTGCTCGATCCTTGACCTTCTGTAATGGGTTAATATTAGACCTGTATGTCTTTTTTTTTTTTTTTCCGGGCAGCATAAGTATGTACTTACGTCAAAGCATTTCTGAGACCCCACACGCAAGCAATAATTTGAGATTGAGGAGGCTGGCAGAACTCCATCCGTTGTTTCGATATAGCCTCGTGCTTGATTTCGATGTTGGCCGTATTTGTGCTGCAGGTCAGCCTGTGTTAGCTCAAAATCAATTTGAATTCAGTCGATGGGGGATGCTAACTCAGCTGCGACTAGCTCCAGAGGTCGATCGCCGTAAGCGTACAAGACGTTAAACATCTTTCGTCCAGCTTCAGGCCACGGATCGCCAAATTGCTCCACCAGTTTCTCCCCTTGTATCGATAATACCTGCTGGGGAGTTACGAGGCCCCTAACTATCTGCGTGACGTCCCTGTCCGCAAATACAGCACCGTATATGTGTAGTGGCGGCCCACCGGGAAGTGTAAAGGCGCCCATTCCACCGACAGTTGCAGTCTGTAGTCCGGGATGATAAGCTGGGGCAGACATGCCCATATTAGGAGCCGCGATAGGCGCGCTATCAACGGCGGTGTGGCCGTAGTTTACACCCATTGGTGGAGGTTGTCCGTGATACGACGGCGAGTTCCCAAGAGGCGGTAGTGGAGATCCTTGAGGCGGGGCTCCTTGGATTCCAGGCATATATACCGGATAGACATGCACCTGTGGTTGCGGTTGGGTTTGTGGTGGTGGTGCTTGCTGGTAATTCTGCTGCGGTTTGTTTTTAAAAAGTCCAAACATCTTGGTGCCGATTGCCCCCGCGCCAGCTGCAGCAATGGTCTGGGCCATCTTGCCGAATCCATGATTGTTATCATGGTGTTGTTGATTCTCCCCAAACTTGTGCCCAAGAGCTGTAGCAGCCAGGAAACCGCTGCCCATGGCAAGGGCAGCCTTACCAAGACCACGGTCTCCATCTGGGACGGGCTGATCAACCCCTTCCACCGCGGGAACGTACGGAGGTTTGTCGGTAGGAGGGAGCTCGTGGCCCGGGGAGGGGGAATATTGCGATTCGTAGATAGGAGGGGCCTGGTGGTCTGGAGGAGGAGTTGGATACTCCCATTGCGTCGCGCCCGTGGCAGTAAAGATATAGTACCTAAGTGATGGATGTTACAAGACAGTCAGATGTTACAAACTTGCTCTCACTTGCCATGCATGTTGCTCAGGGCTCCAGTTGGCTAACCAGCCTGGAGGTAAGGGGGGCATAGCGGCCCCGGGAGGAGCCGCTGGAGATGGTAGACTAGGTGTTGACATCTAGGCAAGGTCTTTGTCCCAGATATCGCTGATGATAGTCTGAAAGAAGAGCGAACAGGGCACTTCGGAGCTCAGGAGGATGGAGTTGGATTACAATTACATTAAGAGCGAAAATGAAGAAAGAATCCCTCACTTAAAGGGTGGCTTATTTGATGAGTTACTATAGGTAGCTGAATGAAGTGGAATGGTGGCTTGTCACCAAGCAAGTTCGATTGGTTTTGAGGGCCTCGGTGCTTGCCGCTAGTGCAACTGTAGTGTGGCGTAGCGCGTGTCTGAGACGAGAGAGCTGAAGGGCTGGCTGGGCTAGCACGGCTACCGGCACGATTATAAGAGCACGAGATCCTGGAAGTCACATCCAGTGTGCTAAATACAGCAGATGCGCTGGGTTGTCGGTTGGTTGTAGGGTAGCAATACCCTTGATAATGCGTGTTGGCAGCCTTGGATTGGTGCAATGGAGAGATGAGCTAGAAAAGCCAAAGCGAGGAACCTGGGATGGGAGGGCTGAACTGCGCTGGTTAAGGATGGGCGGGCTAGTTGTGGTTATTAATAGCACCCGATTACATTGCTTAATTTATGGCACCAAGTAGAAGCACCTCATTGGTAGAACCGGATTGCGTTTGCACCAGATCTGTCTCTGAGATAATAGAGTTCGTAATGGACGAAATCTCCAGCCGAGACCAACTGGTGTTGTTTTCTAATGGAGAGCTTGCAACTACAGAGTAAGTAGCCTTTGACCAAGAGTAGGTACAACTCAGTTAAAAGGACTCCATCCTGTGGAATCGGAGCACCGGAGTACATGTTCTCTTGCTGTCTGCCTAACGAACCAGTCATTTGATGACCAGGAACATAATGTGACCGCAAACTTAGCCTCACTGAACATGCCCCAGCAAAAGGTTTTTTATTTTAAATAAAAAAATCCAAAAAAAGAAGCTACACATACAGAGAAGGTAAATACCTAGCGCGATCGAAATCCAAGTTGACCGAGAAAAGCAGTCCTGGCCGGTGCAATACTAAGCCTTACCTATAAAACGGAGGCCTGATACGAGGTGAATTTCAATTCTAGAAGAACATCCAGTCTAACCCTTACACGAATAGTCACCGTCTAGCAGTTAATTCCACGATGAGCGTCGTCCTCAAACACATCCAACTCAGGCTCGTTTAGCACTTCAGAGCAGTTAAACTGTATCATTCTGCTGCCCTGGTCGGGCTAGGACATGTCGTTCAATGTTTTAGCCGACAGATCACGGGGAGGAAGGGGTGACTAGGTCTAGTTGAGGTCCTTGACTGTATTCTGAAGCAATTCAGCGACGACTTCACGACGCAGGCCATATCAGCCCGCTCATAAAATACATTGGGGTACCACTAATACGACATTTACCCGACGACTCAGATGAGATGCACCAGTTAGCTCTCAGGAAGCCTTTCTAGACTTTCTAAAAAGAAAATGCATATACAACGAGGATTCGGGCCCGCACGACACAAGGTCCGCCGCCACCAAAGCGTCAACGGAAACAAATAGCCAGATCAACTAGTAAATCCAGAGGCCGAGCCAAAACAGTAAATGTTAACTTTGTTACTGGTAACACGAGCTCCTGTTTTGTATTTGTAACAATACACATTTCATAACCTAAAGCCGTTAGCTGAGCACACCAGATCCTACTACTAAACATGGACTCGAACAGAGAAAGCCACCGAAGCGGATAAGGTCTACCATGTCGACAGGCTCGATAAGTGAAGTATCCTAACGCTATGTGATCCTTAAAGGTCTGGAGATTTTGCTTCTTATAACATTGAACATCTTTACTCATGATTACGCAGCCAGACCTTATTGACTGTTCTACTCTGCCTCCTCCGCGCTCAATGGCAGTATACATAAGAAAATTTAGAAGAGTGTTGCTGTTACTTCAATGTCTTACGAATCATGGAGATCGTAACATGAGATTATAACTTGATTAGCTAAAGAATTCCCAAATACATTCCACGTACTATTCACTAATCACAAAGTACAACCCTCTTCAGCAACATTCGTTCCACATCAAAATCATCGCCACTAGATCTGCCTCGTTTCACCAAGGCCGGCGCGATTACCACTCGTACCCTTCGGCCTTCTTTTTCAGCCGCAACTGAGTCTCCCTCATCCAACTGCATCGTCTCTTGGTCAAATCTATAATCCGTCCTGGCAATAGAGCTAATGTCATATGTCCATTCCAGTCGAGCAACTTGCTGGTTGAAATCTTGGTCGAGGGAGAAAGCGATATCAAGAATTTCGTCGAGTTGCCGAGTGATACCTTGGATTTCAGGACCCGACTGTAGACCGAAAGTGTGCATGAAGGCAGAGCGGAGAGCTAGTTTGCGTTCTCTGAGATAAGCTTCAGCAGCTTCGGCATTAGAGGTTCGAGTGTAAATGGCGTCCATCACAAGCTGCATCGTTGTGGTACTCCACATTTGGAACGCCCTCTCCGCCTCAGGCCTCGGGGGTACCATTCCTAGTGCTGGTGGACGATTTCCTGTCACGTTTATTTAGGTTCAAGGTTCTCCTAGGCGTTTTATTCGTTGATATAGAACTTACCTGGCTGTAAGAACTCCCTTAGGTCCTCAAGACTCCGAGCAATCGATTCAGTAGTCCACGAAAAATGCCCAAAAGCTCGATGGAATAAAAGCCTCCATAGGAAGGCCGCGATGATCTTAGCACGCCGGGTAGGAGTTCGTAAGTACTCTTGGTAGATAGTGCACTCCGGAGTGATAGACTCAAGAATCCAAAAGTACTCTGTGTCGGTCCTGAAACCCCTCGCTATACCATCCAGCCTCTCGCGCTCGAAGTTTTGTATGGAAAAAGTCCAGATCGCATATCGAAGCTGTTGCACCCTCTCAATCAAGTTACCGTCGGTTAGTTGGCCGGATATTTGAGTTTTCGCTTGAAACTCGTTTAATTCTCTGGCTGACTTCTTCCATTCCTCCGTGACGGCCTCCAACTCTTGTTCGAGCTCCCCGCATCGTTGTTCAAGCTCCCCACACCGCTTGAGATGGGTCTGCATGTTTATATGCCTGAGTTCTGGCCCAATATTCTTGGCATTGTGCTCGTCAACATTATTTTTCGCTCTCTTTCCTTCTGACGGAAGAGACGAGGGGTCCTTTGGAAAGGTTCCTTGCCTTCTCCCAAAGGATCCGGGGGCATGCATATCGGTCCTTTCAGAGGAGATAACATTGCGTATTGTGAGGTTGGAAGTCGACTTTGATCGCCTCCTTAAGCTTGAACGTTTTGCAGAATCGTGCTGCCTTGCCATCGTTTAATGTTGACGGGACAGATGAAATGCCTAAGCTTCGAAAGGAGAGAAAGGAACGAATTGACGAGTAACTTGACGAAAGAGATAGAAAGCGGAACTTAACACGTTAGGGACAACAAGACAATTGTCAGCAGCGTGAGATGATATTACCCAAGAAATGAGCTAAAAGATTGTTTTGATATTAGCCCCATTCAGGAAAACAGGTAGTACAGTACGGAGTAGATGCTTGAAAGATTAAACGCTCTGCAGTAATAACTGTTCTAAAATTAACACTGCCACTCAAGTCATTTACCTATACTAAAATTACCATGAAGCCGAAAAAGGAAGTGTAAAAGAAATAAGCGAATGATAAATCTCGCCGAGTCGCATGTAGATAATTGCCTTGCGCATATTGCAGTTCTGCCTGTTAGCCACGTCGCTTTTGTTATTTCGACTACGAGAGTTAACTGGAGGTGCCAAGCCAGAGGTGTAAGAACTTGGCGCCTTATAGTAACCATGCCGAAACGAGTTGGTTTTGCACACTACCACAAGACATTGACTTCCAAAAGCGCCTACAAGTCAGCCATGGAAATCTGCGCTTTCGCGGAATGCTCCCCTCGAAAGCCTCAAAATTCCCTATTAGCCTTCCCTCGTGGGGGGATGCCTGCGGATGCCCCAATACTAAGCCAACCATTGCCGACCAACTACACCATGTGATACTCGAAAGTGTATATACTTCTAGACTACAACCCGCTTCGGTGATACGAATTCTGTTGATTAGTTTGTTGTTGTAATTTGCGCTAATTTCTCACTAACATCATCTTAGGCTAATGTAACAATGATCTCGCATCCATGCTTAGGTCCGTAGGAGTGACGATCAGTTGTTGAGAGGAATGCGCACCACTGCATTATTTATTCGCATGCTGAGTTTTGATTGGTTGCCTGATTCGATTCTTGGCGAAAATAACTTGCAAGAATAAGTCCTCTTTCAAAGACGCAGCAAGACGTTTTGTCATGTAGTGCGATACGTATTTAAGAATCAGTCGGACTGTTACCCTCTCCTCTTTGGTTGATGCGCCTTTCAGTTTCAATCTGTGAGCATCCCTTGAGCTGGACCCTATCACACCTTGACCTTCAACCAAGAACTCATCAACGGCAGCGATGGGAAGTAGATATAAGCAAAAGAAAAGTGGATGGAATCGTCCGGCAGAAGGGAATAAAGATGTGTTAGTAGTTGGTATCGACTTCGGCACTACGTAAGTAACATGGATAATCCTCACCATCGTCGTTTATCATGCTGACATAGTTCGTTATTCAGGTACTGTGGTGCTGCTTGGGCCACGGCAGCGGATTTTGACAGAGAAAAAGTCAATTTCATCACTAGTTGGCCAATCCATGGTCGAGAAGAGGGCAAGGCGCCAACTGAGCTCTTTTATGAGGACGGCCAAGTCATGTGGGGGTTTGAGATTCCCACCGACGTGGAGCCTATCCGATGGTTCAAGTTATTGCTGCTCAAGGATGAAGATCTGACTTCAGAGATACGAGAATCTGAGTTTCTGCTACGCGCTCGTAAAGCCCTGCGTAAGCTTGGCAAGACACCTGTTGACGTCATTGCTGATTACCTCCGTGCCTTGTGAAAGCATATCCAGCATACCATTACCAAGTCCCGGGGGAAAGCTGTCCTCAATGCCCTGTCGTTTCATGTCGTCCTCACTGTTCCGGCTATCTGGAAACAGTATGCACGGCAAGACATGGAGAAAGCCGCGAAGCAAGCAGGCATTTTGGATCGTCGTATGGCTGGACCAACAAAGTTGAGCTTTGCACCTGAGCCAGAAGCAGCTGCGTTATCGACGCTGTTTGAGCGCGGCGAAGAGTTGAAAGAACGAGATGTGTACATCATTTGCGATGCTGGTGGTGGAACAGTTGTAAGTGAAAAAAAAGGCCATACGTACATTAACCTATTCTTGCTAATATGTGCATACATAGGATTTAATAACCTATGAAATTGAGTCAGTTGATCCAATCCGCATGCGTGAGGCAGTGGAAGGAACAGGTACTTACTTCCGCGTTCCCGAATGTCCATGCTAGGCATTTAACTGACGTCTACTCCCTCACTAGGTGGCCTCTGTGGTGGTATCTTCATTGATGAGGCCTTTGAAGAGCTATGTAAGAACCGACTGGGCCGAAAATGGGATCATTTAAGCCAGGCCGGCATTAAAGATATCATGAAGGGCGAATGGGAGCATTCCATCAAACCACAGTTCACTCCGGAGAAGAATCAAAAAGAGTACATTGTCGCCGTCCCGGCTGAGGCATTCGGGGGGAAGGGTCTCGACGACCTTCAGAAGCAGCCATTGATCAAGAAGGGGCGGATTCATTTTAAAGGGTCAGTACCCCACGCCAGAAACGACGTTCCATCTAACAGCGATTAGATCGCATCTTCAACCCGCCTTCACAGTAGTTTTCTCCAAGATCCTCGCCCTGATCAATGCTCAGAAAAAGAAGACGATGGATCAAGACTTAAACGTGACGGTATGTCTAACCTTATTTTACCCTCGAACCATAGCCGTAAGCTCATAATTTGCAGGGGATTATTCTTGTTGGAGGTCTGGGTGGAAGCCCTTATCTCTATAACTACCTAAGTGACCAGATAGCTGGAAATGTCAACGTGTTGCAAGCTAGCGGGATGGGGCCGTGAGTATCTTTGCCAATCTCAGATAGCTCCGCTAACGAGGGACCAGGCGAACGGCGATATGCCATGGGGCGATGTTCAAGGGTTTTCTGGATGGCCCAAGTTCCGAAGTTAGCGGCAGCGTCGATAATCCTGCAGCCAAACTTATTCAAATCACATCCACGATCTCCAGGGCCAGTTTTGGTATTTTGTACAACCCACGATTCGAAAAAAAGAAGCATTTAGAAGAGGATAAATACTGGGATGAGGACTGGGGTGAGTATCTAGCCCGGGACCAATTGAACTAGTATATAAAGAAGGTCAGTATCCAAAATACTCCCCAGTCATGGCTTTTTCAACATGTTTAACAAAATATAGGGAGAGTGTGTCTCGAGCAAAAATCCAGTTACCCACACTTACGCAAGGATCTTTGAGAAAAACTGGGATGGACGCTATAGTGAAGAGATTTGCCAATGCGAGGATCCTGAGCCCCCCAATCGAAAGACCTCCAACGTCACCAAGATCGGCACCTTTGTATGCTCTATTCTTGAGCAATATGATGCAGGCTCAGCTCTTCGCGACCATAAAACAGCTGCAGGCGTGAAGAGGAGGTTTGACTACGACCTGGAGATGGTTCCTACTGGTGCGACTGTCAATTTTGCGGTTATTTGTGACGGAAAGAGGGTAGGAAACACGACTTTGAATGTGTGTTCCGATAGCTAGGGCACTTGGCTTCATCATCCTCCAGGAGTATTATGAAGTAGAACAAATATAGGATAGTAGTATATTTATCAGCGTGTGATATAGTGTATCTAGCCACCAGTCTATCAAGGTACAGTTTCTTAAGAATTGGAGTTATCGGCGCAAGACCAAGCGGCTGATCCTCCGGATGCTTTATAGGAGTCAATAATGCCCACAATCGAACCATAAGTTCCAGCAATCGTCAAAAAGGTGCCGATAACAATCATGAAAACACACCAAGCGACCATCAGGTACCACCTCATTGTTGGGCGCTCCTTTCCCTTCTGCCAGTTGTCATACAGCCACATACCACCGTAGGGTTGGAATGTCAAGGACGTTCCCAGGAGAGCACCAATCAGAGAGACCAGACCGCCGAAGACAGGAATTCCACTGGCGACCAAGTATGCGACAAGAGACACGGAAAAGGTAGACCCAATCCATGTTATCCAGTGAATAGCAGTGTTGGCTGTAAGGTGCTTAGATCCTCGCAAGATACGGACAAAGATGTGCTTGGCGGGCAACTGTATATATGTTAGTCATTCCCTGGACAAATAGGAAACGGGAGGTACGCACATGGCTAAGCAAAATGCAAGAGACAAGCAAGCCGGGTAAAGCAATGCCGTAGGCCACCTTCTTGATGGTCGGACCGGCAGAGCCAAGAGCAGGCGAAGCAACGTAGGATCCACAGAAATAGTAGACAATAGTGCCAACGACAATATAAACAACAGTAACGGTGCCTTGGCAGACGATTAGAGATCGTTGGTAATGCTGAGGCTGGCGCATCTCGGCGGCAATGTTGAAGAAGGCTGGGGTGCCAGCATAGGTAAAAACGAGGGTCGAGATAGCAGAGATGGCTTCGGTGAAGCTCGGATTGCCCACGATTTTATAGTCCGACTTCCAAACACCTCCTTTGGGCGCCGCTGAGGGTCTGTCTTGAAGACCAACGGCAATAGTGACAACAAAAACTGCGTAAAAGGTCAGTACCACACAAAAAGTAGAGAAAAAAAAGGAAACTCACCAGAAGTGATGATGCAGCCCGCGCCAATCCAAGCCAACCAACTGATGCGGCCTAGAGTTCGAATACTGGAGAAGGTGAAGCCGATGATAGCAGCAACAGCCACGAAGACGGCGGTACAAACAGCGTGGGACGAAAGGGCATTGAGAGCAATCGAGATACCAAGCATAGCTGAGCCGGCAACGAACGTGAAAACTAAGAGTCATTAATAAAACACAATCCCGGCACTTAAGACAAGCCAACACTTACAGAGGGTGTACATGGCACCAAAAACTTCATAGCCAATACGACCAAAAAACATTCGTCCAACATCATCAATACCATAGACTTCCGGGTGATTCAGCTTGAAGACGCCAACTGTGTAGTCTGACCAAGTGGTGATGGCGGCAATGAGAACGAGGAGGATATTGCCTGGGACGACGCCAAGGGTATCAAAGACGGCCGGCATGGAGAGAACACCCAGGCCGATCTGTGTCTTCATCATTAGAGCTGTCGTTCCGAGCCATCCCACCTTAGACATGTTAGCATTTGTAGAATCGGTTTGGGTACATGAGGAATATGCACATTACGGTAGTTGGGTCCATCTTCCGTGATCTCGCCGAAGACAGCATCGTGAGCAATTGCCTTGCCCTCGAGGACTTCACCCACAGGAGAGTTGGAGGGGAAACGACCGATGCCTTCGGGATCGTAATCCATTTTCGATTCTTTCGACATGATGAGTGATGCGGGCAAAAGCAAGAAAAGTAGAAGCCAGGAAGGATAAGAGATGTGTAGATCAAATTGGGGTGCTGGAGTCCCCAATATATTTACATTCCAGACCTTCTCCACTTGCCTAAGGCGTTGGAGCTCGCTCCGCAGTGGCTATCCATTTAGGGACGACTCGCCGGAGGGGGTTTGGGTCCCCATAGGGACTCACTGCATTAGATACGGTTTATCTTGGCGTCTTTCCAGAAGTCTTCAGGTGCCCACTTGTGAGCCAAGGCGAGCTACCCCAGACATTTCCATGACTGAGTGTGTGACGAAAGGCTGGGCCGAGTATCGCCCCTGCGGCATATCCACCCTCGCGGGGAGAAGCAACAAATCAATACGGGTCAGTCAACAAACAGATGGGGAGATGGGGCGAACTAACACAAGCTTTGCCGGTAGCCCCGAGTGTGGTTCAAGGATCAAACATGGTAGATGATGTCTCGCCACCCCATTGCAAGCGTCTCCCCCAGCATCTTATTGGGAGGAAAGATACCAACGGGGCCAACTGTGGGGCCTTCAACTCTCTCCGAATTCAGTCCTGGGAAGCTGATGAGGGTTGTTTCCAGATTAATTTGGAGGATATTTGGGAAGCACGTGGAATGATTCGTCTGAATGGCACGGTTGTCACAGACCTCACAACCGAGACAGGAAGCCCTCGCCGCGGAGCTCCAGGCTCCTGAACTCAGGTAAAGCCGTTCAAATCGATCGAGTATACAGACAGGCTAAGCTCCTCTTAGGTATTTCCCCAGACTATGCAGCAATTACATTTGAATCAACGCTTCCACCGCATTATCACGTCCTGTGACTCCATCTCATGTCTACTCCGCCTTTACGCAAACTGCCAAGTGTGGAAAGTGACAATAATTCTGGGGATCCCCCAGAACTTGAAGCATAATCGGGGGCTGATCGGGAATAAGGGGATGGGGAAATTAATGGGGCGGGTGGAGGTAGATAGAAGCTGGTGGAGTGCACGCGGAAAACTTCTGCATTCAACAGAGCTTAGTCCATGACTTATCAACCTGTCGCTGTCAATTTACCGTGCTGTACGGATACTACTGTAGGTGTATCAGCTGCTCCCTGGAGAGCGTCAGCGTCCCTGATTAAGTCCACGCACGTCCTTGTGCGCTATTTGCTATATAATATTCCGCCTGGGTATTTCAGATAACAGCATTTGGGGAAAGTGTCTGTTAAGCATAGTTACCGCGCGAAAGGGGAAAGTTGAAGCGGGCTCCTTGCTACTGGGAGTGACCTTGCCGTCATTCTTACCAACCGATATTCGCAAGAAGGTCAATCAATACCTTTTAGTTTTATGGTCTCGTATTGAAGTGTTGGAGGAGGAGAAGAGGAAAGCTCTTTACATAATCAGATTTTACCCAGAAGGGTAAGACTACAGTTACTCCAAGGCGCGGACAGGGAATGACTTGCCCGGTTTTTAAAAAATGAGAGATGTGGCGCGGCGGCAAAGTTCATCGGTGTTTGTCTGAACATGCAAAATAACCAGTCCCAAGGGATAAGGGATACCCAAGTCTGGCGACGTCACAGCTCATACCGTAGTCAATTCGTCAATTTTACCCCGACCCAGGTTCTGCCGGCGAACCAAGCGGGGAAATGTATGTGGTGCAAAATCAGGGCAGTCGACAGCGGCACTAGCGCACATAGAATCCAGCCATGTTGGCAATTGGGCAATCGCAAGCCGTCGGGCCTCGGCCGCGCCGCAGGGGCAGTGGGAGAGACTTGAACGAGAAAGGTTAGACGAGATGAACGATATGACGCTCAAATGTGGATGTCCCCAAACCCAAGCGTGGTTATCGGCGGCCCAAGGAGCAGGGAAAGTTGATTCAAGATCTGGTTTCAAAGGAACAACGAACGGATCTATTGATGGAATGATATGTCATATTTGGGAAACACCATTTGAAACTGGAGATCTATCAGGTACTCGCCTTAAGACTTTATTGTAAAAGAGCCATCTCAATCGAAAATATTGGACTCTGCGCCCTTCTCTACCCTATACCATGTCCCCGCCCGGTTTTGCCGATCAGCTTTTTAAGTTAGTCACACGACTCGCCCTCCTGGTAGCTACGCTTGCACTGATGTCAATTGTTTTTTCTTCAGCATCACCCAATCACATACTTGCCATTTCTAAAGAAACTATTACATAAAGTCTTATTCTTTTGAAACTTGTTGCTGAAGGATGGCGGGGTTGACATCTCGAATCCGGGGAGAAGCAAATAAGAGGAGCGGAGTTCAGTGCTTGCACCAAATGAGATAATAGCTTCGTCGCCATTAATGCAGATCTTTTAACAGGGTGGCAATGACTGCATTAATGTGAATTCTGTGTGTTCATGAAAACCCCGGATTGGTTTTCGCCAGCAACACCAGCAACTTGTGGGTGAGGGCGTAAAAAGATAACACCCACAAAGATAGAGGGATTCCTAGAGCGTCTACGGGGACAATTGCCTTGCTTCCGCAGCCGGCTTTCCGTGCTCGCCACGCTGGAGCCCTGTGTCTTGAGACTGATCGCATATTACAACACTAACAGCATTGCTCGTGGGACAACAGGGGCGGAGCTTATCACACTTATCCACCGAAGGAATATGACCCGCGCGGTCTCTTGCCTAGTCTCCAAGTCATGATAAGAACCAGTTGTTATCTGAGGGCCACAATTTGTGCTCCTCGTATAATAGGGTTTTTAAGTCGGTCTTACAATCTAGATAGCGCTCTACAAGGTCAGTGTTGGACCCAGTTAGACGGCTCATGGATTGCGATTCGGAAAAGGACACTTCATGTTGTCAGTCATAACCCCAGCAAGGAAAGATATCATGTAGGGAGCAACAAAAGATTAGAACTGATCATTATCAATTAATTGCCTGTATTCTCCATAAAAGATCCATAGATAGTCATCGCACCACCAAATGGTACTCTGCAGCAAAGAGGACTGTGCTGAAGATGAAACCCAATAGGTAGGCATTTCAATATCGGGACCTCCGGGCTAGGCTCTATAATAAGGGAAACAGGGCAAGCAACGCGTACAACAGGAGAACTTCCAGCTTCCCGCGTAGCCTAGCTTATGCTGAGGCTTAGCTCCTTGATACTCTCTAGATTCCTTGTGTCTTGTTCCAGCTGTGCCTTCAACGCACCCCACGCGTCCGACCCCAACGGCACTCGCAGCGGGATATCCTGCTCGTTGCTCGCCACATCATACATCTTCGCTGCTACAACACTTGCCTCCGCCCATGACTTGCTCGTCTCAGGATTTGCAACGTAAGCTTCCAGGATCCGGGCTGGCGTATCGGGCGCTGCATAAGCTGGTAGTGGAGTGGCCGTTTTCATGTTTGCGTAGTTTGTCTTTACACCGCCGGGTTCGAAAAGGCAGACATGGACTGGGCAGGCTTGTTTAGTACTCTTGCAGTGTTAGGGGTAGCATATTGACATACTATTCCACTCAGGGCGCACTTCTTTAGACACGGATTCCATGAAGCCTTCCACCGCAAACTTGCTCGCGTGGTAGAATGAGTTTCCGGGGAAGGCGGCACGTCCTCCCATGGAGGTGACGTTCATAATAACACCACCAGGCGTCCCATTCGTACCCTTCAGATTCTCTTCCCGCATAATTCGCAAAGCGTGCCGTGTTACCATCACTGTACCCCAGAAGTTGGTTTCAACAAGCTGCCGAGCCTCAGCATCTGGAACGGCCTCTGCGTCGCCTTGGATGTTGAAGCCCGCGTTGTTAACAACCACATCAATCCGGCCCCATTTCTGTAGGGTAGCTGTGATGGCGTTGTCAACTGACTCTTGAGAGGTTACATCGAGTGTCAATTTGAGCACATTTGGAGAGTCTGGCAGGTACGCCAACGCCGATACGTTGCGTGCTGTTGCTACCAGGCGGTTCGTCTTGTGTTGTGCAACAAGGTTGGAAAGAGCTTGACCAATTCCTGAAGAGCAGCCCGTAACTGATGCAAATGGTGATTAGCGACACGTTAAAACGGCGACCCGTTGCGCTAGTGATAACATACTGAACCACACTGCGTCGGATGGGAGACTATATGAGTTTGACCCGGCCATTTCGTCGGAAGTCAGTCAATACTAGAACTAGGAGGTAGGATAAAAGAATACAGAAGTGTGCAGGCTTGTTTTCCCTGGTTCAACTAAATACATGATACATTTTTGCGGCTATATATACTAATTTTACCTATCTGCACGGATTGGAATCATTTGCTAAGTCCGTTGTGTGTTCTGAGAACGACATCTAGTAAATCCGGTTATGTCCGTCTTTTGCTTGGTGCATGGAGGCAGGGTAACTGGCTAGTGGGCTGTGAGCTTTGGAATCAAGCAGACATACAGACTACAGTGGTAAAACCCCACCCAGCCAATGACGGTGCTGGATTGGACGAGAATTATCATCTTGTGGGGGGCTAGGTCTAACCGCGAAGTCCAATTTCATTAACTACGGATTACAGTACTTGGCATACAGAGATGCCGATTGATGTGCGCATCAATATAATGTCGCGATGTTATCGGCTTCATTATATCTCTCATGGCAAGTTGGAGAAGGCTTTGGTTCCCTGCCGCTCACTGGTTGTCGGCCCAGTCGTTTTATCGGATTGGCACTCGGACTTTAAGATGACGGGCGCCTCGTGCAGTAGTAACACGTTTTCATGAGCATAGGAAAGTGAAGTCGCGATGTTGGGGTTGGCTGCCAAACGGAATTCTATGCAAACAAAGTCTCGTTCTAAATGAGAAATAGTTCTCTTGGGAGCTGTTCTCGGCGACAATGTCTCAATTATTTTCATTCTCGCTCTTTCTTTTTTTCCTGGCTTCCCGCATGCTAGAGCATGGCTCCCAATCGTTTCCAACATACCAACGAGAGACTATAATTCATTCAAGTTCCGCTCGAAAAATTTGAGTATGAATGGAGTTCAGGGGAAACGAGAATTAGGACAGAAACCAACATCATGTACAAGGTGGCGTCTATTTTACGACGAAGAGCAACCCTACTGTATCTCTTGGGTTCAAGCTTTGTGGGTCTGGGAAACTGGAAGCTGGACTGACTCTTCCGCATTGTTACCAGCCAATTATGCGTACTATATACAGTAAGTAATTGAAAGTGAAGATGATACAACACAGGACTTACTGTACACATTGAGTTCGTCATGAAATCAGTTTAGTAATAATTCCTATACTGAACGCTCTATATTTTGGCGGCGTGTTTCCTCCAAAAAACTGTGTTAAGAACAGGGCTATCTATTAACTATTCATCATCAGGTATACGTTATGTCGTCGCATTCAGGCTGTAGATCATTCCTTGTGCCGCCTGCTCTTCGTCATCCTCGTTCTCTTCAACGTTATCAACATTATCGCCATGTAGATTCCCCAGGAGAAACTGGGAAGAGTATCGCACCAAATCCTGTGCTGCATTCCCATACAATGGCCTTACAAACTCCTCGTTCCCATTCGCAATCACAGGTACATTCCATCGCCCTAACACCCAAGCACTCACATTTCCGTTTCCATTTCTATTTCCATTTCCAACTAGGCTCCCAATCGCCATGCGAAGCAGATGCCACGAGCTATCCGCCTGTCTCGCCGTTGCCGCCTCCGACTCACCTCGATGAAAGCAGCGATTCAACAGGTTCACTATGCTCTCCAGCGACCAGTCTAACAACACCAGGGTGACAGTTGTCACAGAAGTAATTATAATTCCTAGGAAGCTGAAGTTCTGTACCTCTCCAGCCACTGAACGAGTTGGTTCTTGCACTGATGCCGTAATGCTGCAAATGAAGCTGCGACTTTGGAGTCGTTCGCCTTGACGTTATATAGCGAAACAACGGTAGCCAAAGGGCCAAGGCCCCAAGCATCGTTGGACGCATATTCGACCATGTGCGCCTGTAGCCTCGCTAGATTCGTCTGGAACGAGCCCAAAACCCCAGACTGCCACCAATCCTCAGGAAGACCGGTGGAAATGGTATCATAGACGAGATTATTGGCAAAGAGGGCGCCGGGCCCGAGACCGATGACACAATTGTACGTGTTGGAGTTGGTCAGGGCGATATTAATACGACCGGCTATGGCCAATTGTACAGGATTGAAGCCAGGCGTGTTCTGGCTAATAGCGTGTTCCTCAGTTCCGATGATCCCAGCTGTTGGAGTTCAGACTTCAGTGTTCGGGCTGCAGTAGATGAACTGCTCTGCACATAACATGGCGTTCACGAAGTTGTTTGGACGATAGAGATATTCACCTCCGCCGATAGATTCTCGGTCTGTGCCATTGGCTACAAACCATGGGTCGTCAACTGGGTCCATATAGGTGAGGATATTTTGACTGAGAAAGTAGACTGAGACGTCGGCGTCCGTTCTGTTGAACTTGGGGCTGGGAGTCCAGACCGCCGACATGCCTGCTGAGGCATATCTGGGCCTTGATGCGAAGGGGTCAGCCCAAGTGAGCATGAAGGGGGTTAAGTGTTTACCCTTGCACGATTAAATATGTAGTATCGGTCCCGGGGGTGAGGAGATTGTAATTATACGTAAAATTACAGATGCCAGGGATGGGCTCAAAGTCATATTCGTAGAAGCTGTAACTCCCTTGGTGTTTTTTTGTATGAGCCCTGTTGTGTAGATTGGAGGACAAGTGACACTCATCTGGACCGTAATACGATTCTCTCGTTTGGCGTCGATGCCAAGCATTTCGTGAGAGTCCAGGAAGTCGGTGATCATGCTGAAGGCACCATTATTTCCAAGAATACAGCGATCAGTATCAGGGATGGGGCAAGGGGCATTTGCTTTTGTGTGATACGGAAGCCTTGGCCGGAAAAAGAGTGAGCGTGCGGTAGGTGAGCTGGACGTGTTGGCGTAGAAGTTGGTCATATAAGTGCGTGCCTGGACGGTATCATTTATGACCTTGGCGTTGTGCGCAGCTAAAGCCCGCTTATTGGTGGCATCATAAGACCAAAACCCGCAGAGATTGAAACTTACACGGGCGACAGTGTTGCTGTAGCTCTTGTTGGCGACTCTTGAAGTAAAAACGCCAGCGACCGTGAAACCTGACCAGACGATCGCCGCAGGGAGAATGAACATGAAAGTACGAAGCCACAGCTTCGGTACACCTCTCCCTGGCCAGGCGCGATACAATTTGAAGGCTTGCCACATAGCACCAGCAGAACCGGAAGTGTTTCGGAGGCTGGTTTGTTGCTGGAGTTTAATGGCGAGCGCCTAATTTCCGGTGATTCTGCAGCCGTAGAGGAAAAAGGCGACGATGTTCTAGAAGCTGGCGCCTGCGAAGCCGACTATGATGGTCGGTCCAGATAAAAAGGAGAGTGCCATGTTGAACAGAGAGTGTTATGGTATAGTTCAGGGCGCTGGGCTCTGAGTAGTCGTGCCACATTCCAGTCTTGATTGAGACCATGTTTGAATATCACTACAAGACTGGAATTATCTGCCTGATTTGCAACTTGATATTCGTGGATAGCTGAGCCAGCGCCTTTATAATGGTCGCTTTATATATCTTGATAAAGTCCTCGGGTATCACGGCTCAAAACTCCAGCCTGTTTCCAGATTCTACAACGACAATGTGCCTTGCGGGGGCGCTAATCTATAAATCAAGACATCACTCAGGTCGTGGCTTCAAAACGCAGAGGGTCTTGCCACAATAAGCTCCTCATGCCCTACTAGCCTGGGATTAGGGAGCTGAGCTGAGCTGAGACATCACCTTTGCCCTGCTTAACTAAACAGTCACACGCAGACAAAACGGCATCTATCACCCGAACTGAGGTTATTTCGTCACTCTTCTCAAGTTAGCGCATAAGCCACGGCGTGGGACACTAATTGAGGCCGAGCTCTTATCGCGCCAACAGCCTGGTCGAGCCGAGATAACCGGCCGAATCAAGCGCATACTGTAGACGGGTGCCTGATGGCAAGTTAATCTATAATTACTTAGTTAAGGTATATAATTTCACTCTATTTTCACACAGGGCGAGTTCTCGTGTAGCTAGTAGTCGATCAGTGGTTACGGTTGCGATGCGTTTGCGCAGTAAAGTCACGAAGACCAAAGGACGGGCAACGAGAGGATTAATCTTGAATACCGACAATAATCGGCAACCACGTACAAGAAATATTCCTGTGTATCAGAAACGCAATGATGGTCAACTAAGCACAGAGTGTTCTCCAATTGCAATGGAAATGCTGAGAACAAATGAGAAACCTGGCCCCTGCAAATGCCATTTATGTGGTCCCACACAAAGCAGACAACCCAGATTCATCCCATAGCAACATCAATCTATTGACTGTACTCTTCCTCATTGGCCATCTCATATGATCCATTATCCTTGTCGCGTTGAGCCCGTTTGACCTCAAAAATGAAGGCCATAATAATATAGAGTCCACCCACGACAACACTGACTGTAACATATGCCACAACGCATGCCAGACGAGCGCTGGCAAGACGAAGGCCTAAACCCCCATTAACAATACCGAGGAGCATAAGAAATCTACCGTACCAAATATGGGCGTGGCTGACAATTCCTCGTCGCTTGTGTTTAACAAAATACTTGTGATGTGCCCATCCAAGGATAGGCTGCAGGGTCAGCAAGGCACATATTACAACCCCCAGTATTACGTGACTCTCGCGATTCCACTACAATAAAAAAATTAGAGACAATATGAACCTCGGATCTATTAACACTTACGGAACCGTCGCTCTGTGAGACAACGTACCCAAGCCCGAATCCAGCCCACATAGCAAGAAAGGCAAGGATCTGCCAGCTTGCGTGGACAAGCCATTTCCCGACAAAGGGCATGAGTATGGCACCGACGGGATAAGCAAGGACAAATGCGATGGACATTATTATGCCGTGGGCATTTATGAGAGCTTCATTATCGCCACTGCTTGATCCAGATGAGACGCCAGAAGAAGAGCTATTTGAGCTCGAATCGGCGAAGGGGTTGCTGCCTGAAGAAAAGGTGACCTGTGCCAAGTTTACATTGAAATTGGCGTAATCGTCATGTTCGTGTATATTTTCCGAGGGATTTGTAGAATCCAGAGAGCTCCCTTTCTTCCATGCTGCAATCCATGAGTTGGAACCAGAGAGATCCAATGAACTACAGTCACCACACCTAATATTGGCGATCATCATGCTGTTATTTGTTCCAGAGCCTTCAAGAAGATTAGTATGGCTCCTGGACACGTGTTGAGGCGTATCATGGCTTGTGCCAGCTCTCGTGCTTAGCGTCACATTGCCACGACCGTTTTGGTAAATCACAAACATATTCGAACCAGCCATTCTGGAGCCAATACCGAGAGCTACCCACTGGTAGCTGTCTGGTGCTTCGATCTGGAAATATACGTCTCCAGATCCAGCATGTGCGGCAACCTCTGGGACTGCCCAGCGGAAACAAACTTGGTTGTTCGGGCAATACGACGAGCTGGCTGCTGTAGTAATCCGAATATCTAAAAGTACACGAGGTTTAGTCGTTAGTAAACTTCCCTGGCACAATCTGGAAGGACATGGGCGTGCTCACATGATGCTGCACAGGCAACGATTGCTGTGAGAACACGCTGTCGCATCTTGTAGAAAGAGTTGAAGACTAATGAGAGTAAAAGAAGATCCGAAAACAAGCCGGCAAGAGACGTTTAAGTGATATCGGGCAAAACGATTGAGAAAATTAAGGCTGTTCTAATCTGTCTAGCATGAGAGAATCTACTTTTGGCTACGGGATGGGGGTTTTATGCACTGGGATTTTACCTCATTCCACTTTGAATATGGTAAGCAGCTAGACCGAGGCTTGCGACCCTGGGTGGGATGGTATATTGCTCCGCCTCGTTCTAAACGCTAGCCATCGCAACCTTTGGCAACATATTGCTCCTTAGATGACGTGTACTTTGTGGTGGCGGCGGCGCGTCGAGTTTCACAAGTGACTACAGAAAATAGATTGCTTACCGCTATATTTTGGGCAACCCATTCTATCTTTACAAGCGAAAGAACGGACTTTCCAGTTTGACTGACCACGCGGGCGTGTTGTGGTGTAGGACTAATAATACCATTAATATCATTGAGCTCCAGGATTATGAACTCCTTGAACACTTGTATTTCACGATTCTTCCTCTGAAATGCCATTCATTCTCACATAGTCACCGAGTTTCATGGCTCTATCGCTTTGCTCTTTCCCTCACGTGTGTTGTGTAAGAGAGTCAGCCCCAAAAATACAATCTATTCCCCCGTGGCGCTCGTCTCAACGGTCTAGACCACTCCACCACGGGGATCCAATTACGAAGCCTGCATTTGCAACTACTGCGTTCTAGACCGCGATGTGTTGCATGCTCACCAGGATCAAGCTCCTTTGCCTGAATCATGGAGCTTGATTGCCGAGAAATACGAAAGCTTAGCCTTTCATGCTTAAATTTGATCAGCCCATCTGTTCCAGGTCCATCACGATTGGTCATCAACATTGGCCACCTCAATCAATACCGGCATATCTCCATCAGGAATGGAGGATGGGGATTACGTCTCCCCTCTCCACAGCCTCGTCTCCTATGATTAGAGGCCCATGACGTCTAATTCACTGAGAAAAGTCTAGAAATGGAAACGTCATCAGACGCCATCAGCTCAAGGTTGGGACTCTCACGGATGACTTATCACTGAGGCATGCCATGTTAGCTATATGTTTTTACGACAGCCTCATCCAGGGTTACGGTATGAAGCTCAGCCCCGACTGCTAACGTGGCCTCAGCGATCCGGCTCTGTTAAGCTGCTTAGTACAATTGGCAAGTGGACTCGCGTCTAATCTGTGATCAAAGAGTTGCGACGCCTCGTCCAACTTCCAGCGGGCTGTTTTGCCTTGGAGCTTGCAAAGCGCACACTCCCGAGGACGACCTGTCTAGTAACGACCTACTGGCGACGATATCCCGATTCCCATTGTAGGCGAACATACCGACCCAATTGTCTGAGCGAACTTTCACTTGTTGCGGTGAATGAGCAACATTTGTTAGCGTCACTCTTCGGGCGTCTCGTGCATGGCGTTTCCCTGACCCCCTTACCCCTGAAGTCAACGAATCGGGCCAAAATCTGCCCTAAATACGTTGAAAATTGGAAAAGATCGGGCGTTGTGAACATTATCATCCCTGAGCGATTTGATGGGCTCTTAACGTCAAAGGTTGTTTGGCTTTATGCTATCGAATTCAGCATGCCACTCACCCCCATAATGACCTTAAGTGACAAAATAGCCTGACAAGTCACAAAACGTTACTATCATTAAGAGTCAACATACTTCCTTCGACATATTTCTCAAAATGAACCATCATTTAATTAATCTGTAGACGAGAGGATGCGCGATCCAAGTAGGGACACAAACCTTCCAGGCCTAGAATTCGCCTGACCAAGCCGCTGAGGCGTCTCCAATAAGGCACCCGTCTCTTTGTCAAACTTTAGGCTGCTATTCAATAAAGAAAAGGCCTGGGCCGGTCTTGCCCGGCAAATATATGAAGAATGATTGGCCGAGGCCGACGTCTGATGCCCGAGGTACGATATTATCACCCGTCCCTCTTTTTAGCCCCAAATTCTGAACTTGTCCCCGTCCCGGGATAGCCACGTAATTGAGAATGTCAGCCAATCATGCAAGGGGACTTACAGTATCCCTGTGCTGCAGACTCTGCTTAGCGCATTCATTGATCAGTGGTGGCCAGTCGTGTTAAAGCCAAAAGAAATCGAACCCCAATCAGCGGAATGCAGAATCACCTGATTGATGCTCTGATATCATAACATGTTGCAAGGCCGCGTCTTTTAGGAAAGCCGAGAACTGACTCGGGAAGTGGATCAGAACCCCTTTTCCCCTTGACGACGGTAGTCCTCGGAGACCGATTGGTGTTAGTTCATATCTAATTAGAGCCTGCTTTGTATGAAGTTAATCATGAAATTGCTGCCTCAATTGTTGTCTCACTACCCCTAGCCGTTTATCATGTAGCTTATGCGTGAGATTTTTTCAATTAGAGAGATGTTACTTATCCTGCACTCCTCAATTCTTCCTCTTCCTTATTTAGGAGGTGCCTGTCGTCCGCCCTCCTATTCGTACCATTCTAATCGCATGCAACAAGGACTCAAGAAACACCAATTCGTCGCCCAACAAGGCCCCAAAACGACCCAATAAGGCCCAAGACGGTAAAAATTGGTACGGAAGCATTCTGTAAATCGTCCGGGTGCGCCTTCAGCCAGTAAATCCAGAAGATAAAAGACAAAAATATGAATGTAATGCAGAATAGGAAAGAACTACAAAAGAAAGTGCATAATCTACCTCAATTCCAAATGCCACATCTCCTGGTTGGCTCATGCTTGTATTGAATGCCCCCTTTCTTCTCGGGATACGCTTCCATATATGGGAAGTATGTGGCAGAGGGCAGCACTTGTGTAAAAAGGACGGGAGAAAAGACCAAGAGCAGCTATTGTCGCATGCGTTGAGACATATAGAGAAGAGCTTTGGTTTAATGGGTGGTTTCTAGGCCTTTGGCGGCCTCGGATGATAGTCGTATTCATGGGTGTAGCCATGGTCGTACGGTAGAGCTTCTTGGCTGCAGTAAACTTGGCCAAAGTTGATGATTTCGAACTGAAATGATTAGTTCAAGTATCAAGCTGATGAATATGGTGCTTACTTGAACAAATTTGCAATGCTGAAAGCGGAAGGGAGAGAACCATCGCTGGAAAAACCAATGATATTTGTTGAATCTCATCTTCAACTCTTTGAAAAATACCGGATCACTCAGCTGGATTAATGTTTCAATGTTTTAAATCTCATCAAACTCGTGCATATCCTTGATACCGAAGACTACCAGCACAGAATGTCCTTGCGGTGGGCTAAAATCGGTACTTGAACTCCCCCCCCCCCATGAACTTGAACGTGGCTACCACTGGGGCTTCCAGAAAGGTGCTGCGAACTTATTTGAGCTGAACGATTCGCGGGGGTTGATGGTGCATTGGAAGTCACTGCTGTTGGAGGAGTGTAGCGTTGCTGGGCTATGGAAAAATTCTGTCCGGTTGATGAAGAGCCAGGAACTTTCCAAGTGAGTGTGTTTGCGGCTGACTGGCATATGTGACGTAAAGTAGTGGTCCAACCTATTTGATTCGTGCCTGTCTCACAGCATACACATTTCGATGGTTGGTCGTTAATTAATTACAGGATTCGCCGTATCGAGTCAGATTCTTCCGGCGATATCTCATCATACAGATGCTATACGCAGAACTGAATATTGAGAATATCAGTGATGTCGAATTTGTAGCTAATGAACTACTCACTTTCAATTGAAGACGCAATCGACCGGGTGATATATCAGGTACTCGGGGCATCAAGTGTGACCAATCTCACTCGAATGCAGTGCTATCCTCGATGTAGGCCTTGACCTTGTTCAGCAACGATGTGTCATTTGCCGACGAAATTTGGATTGAACATTTTGGTACGGACTCTATCACCTCTCTCAGTGATAGTGATAAGCGCGAGAAGGCTGTTTCGCGGATAAATGCGTGGAATTGTCTCTTTAGCGCCTTCTCCAACGATGTCAGTGTTCGCGGATGATCAGAGCCTTCGAGCAACTCTTCAAAGCGGTCACAGGACGCCCTGTTCGATATGATAACATTAGTGAGTTCCTCCGAAGAACTCTCACAACTAGGAGACCTCTCTCTACGTTGAACGTCGCCATGGAAGAGCCCTTGAGGAACTGCGAGCCCGTTTTCATCGCTTGAATGTCCTACGATGTTGAAACCTGTAATTATGGAGCAGCTTCCCATCACAGAACACCAATCCAACAAAGGCTCATCATCATCATCATCGAAAGTGGCAATGTTGTAGGATATGGCGAATGTGTTTACTGATGACTTGTCTTTAACCCACATGGGGTCGCAATAGACTGGTACGCTTCCAAGTTGAAATGGGGTTTGTACCCATGACCGGCAGGCCGCGCCCAGCCAGGCAAGTTGCTGGGCTACGTCAACGAGGAAGTCGCTCGAGCCTTTTATCGCAACCAATGTATGACCGCTCTGGAGGGAAACGTTTGTGATTAAGTCATTGATGTCAGGCGAAGGCTCTATTCAAAATATATTAGTAAACCTCGATCAGTGATATCCTTTCCGTAGTGAACTTACTATATGTACCCGAAGTTGTTGCTTGGAGGGCGGAAAGGAGTACGCTGAAGCATCGAGCAACAGTTTCCAGTTGGGCCTCCTGGCTGTTTCCTGTTATTGTCAAAAAACCTCTTAAATCTTCCACTAGACCCAAGTCACGTCGGATTCGGAGGACTTTCTCGAGATTCAAATCCACATCGAAATTAGAATGCACTGCCTCGGGATAATCTGTGGAGTCTTGCAACCCAACAAATCCCATTACGCTTCTACGGATATCGCCCAACATATCAGCGCGGCAATGTCTGATGAGCAGATCAATTTGACACACAAGCTCGTGAAAGGCTCCATGAGTTGTGATGTAGTCATGGAGAATAGCATAGTCCGGCCTCATATTAGTGAGAGAGGAGCTTGTACTCGATTCCGAACCATCTGAGGCTTGATCTGTGCCAGTGTCTTCTCGGAAATTCTCCATTTGATCTGGATCAAATGTTTAATCGAAGGCTTGATTTAAGTAGTTGAGAACTTTTTGATTATATGAGTCTTCCGGTATTCCCTTTGCACTTCCAATACTGGCTGGAGGTTTATCAGGAAAATGCTCGGGATTGGCGTTTTGAGTTATGATCGTTTCGAGCTGAGCCATGATTTGATACCGAAGGCGATGTATTGCTTTTGCGACCTTTCTCTTCGGCTTCGATTCAAAATCTTTTGTGTGTCTCTCTTGACAGCTTTAGAGAATGCCCTGAGCTTTTTCTCGATTGCTCTTCCAAAATAGTCGTTTAGGCCAGTCGGATACAAGTCTGATCGTAGACTCGTATGTACAGCCCCTGCAAACGTCAAAAGTACTTGTCGTTTTTCCTCTGCGGTCATATCCACATTATCGATCGATTGTACCGATATGCTGTCGTCATCTTGCTCCTAAAGCATTTTTGTATGTTTTGAATCATCTTTCGGTTTCTCTTCAACCATATCTTCGATTATCCGGTGCTAAACAGCCTGTGAAGCACTGAGAAATGACTTAGGAACAGTTGAGAAGTCTCTCGCGGATGGATGATCGCTACTGGGTTCAGTAGATAGTGAGGCTTTAGAGGAAAATATTGTCGGCGGATTGCTGAGGAAAATTACCTGGCCCAGTCTCTCTTTCCGCTCTTCCTCTGAAATGTCCTGTCTTGTCCAACCCGAGTTCGACATGACACGTTGTCTTAATAAGGCAGGGCCGTGAGCATCACTATATGCCTTAACAAGACGCATCTCCACTGAAAAGCCTGTTTCTAGATACGCTGAAGATGGCTTTGGACACATTGGGAAAACAATCTCCTAGATCACAAATCATTGACTTTCTTCACTGAGACTTGAGTCGGACTTTTTCCTGAGCTGCCGCCGTTGATCATGCGATATTCCTCCTCGCATCGAGAGATCTTG
This sequence comes from Mariannaea elegans, assembly GCA_930272665.1. Classification (NCBI taxonomy): domain Eukaryota; kingdom Fungi; phylum Ascomycota; class Sordariomycetes; order Hypocreales; family Nectriaceae; genus Mariannaea; species Mariannaea elegans. The sequence continues at coordinate 95,010 of CAKNEU010000077.1, forward strand.
GCTGACACACTGTCGCTTATCAATGTAGTCTTGCCAGCTTTTCTCGTTGGCGAAGTCGGTTGTTAAGCACATCGGGCAATATAGCTCGGGAGTATGTTACCTAGTAAGGTGTTGTTTGACGTCTCGAATACTGCTCAACTTCCTTGTGCAGCAGTCGCGGTATTCCAATGGGTCTTTCTTCAAATAAGGACACGCAAGAGACTTCCGCGCATTGTTGGTGTCACAGTTGGTCTTTCTGTCTTCAATCAGCTCAGACTCCAGCTCTCGGAGTACTTCCGTGTCGCTCCGACTCGTGTCATCGAACCCCGGTGTGTCAACGAGAAATACGGTTTTTTCTGGTGACAGATCGTATGCATACACATCAACCTGTGTATTGCACGCGCGTAGATCTTGTCCGACTGTCACTGGTCTCTCACTGCTAGGGAAATGAAAGAGCTCTTGTTAGACCCCGTAACACCCATGACAGCTATCCATACATCTATGGGCCTGCAAACGTCAGTCTGCTTCAGCCCTTTCCCACGAAACATGGTTGGTAATTAACTTGGAGCTCTTCCGTCTCGGAGGGTCTCGGGTTTGACTTGGTGACTTGATTTGCCTTCAGTTTCTAGATCTGAGTGCTTAACGGTGAGTTCGAGGATCAGCTAGTAAGCGCTTCCCTAAGATTAAGATACTTCCATAACACTTACAGGACGACGAGATGGACTGGCTGTTCATATCGAACGACGTTGTCCACTGTGGACACATTCTGGTGCTGCCCAGACGAGTGGGCTGCTAGGGAGTAGGTGTGGTGGATGAGAGGTACTGGCGCACAAGTTTGTGAGTCTGGTGCTGATGAGCACATATCCCGGCCAGACACGGTTGAGACTTAAATCTCCTGTGATAAGTCTATGATTAAGTCCAGTTTGCCATGTTGGGAAATCATGGCTTTACATAGCGGAAAGCTGAGTGGACACAGGTTGCTAACGTCAGGGAGGTTAGGCTGACTGCAGTGTTCGCACTTGTGGGCCGAAACTGGACAGATGATAGGGTCATTTAATATGATCCTTGCTGGGAGCCCCCTCCGCAAGCTGGCAATGCCTTGGGAAGCCTTGCTGCTGCCTAGAGTTGGCTTCTCTGATACACAGTGGCAATACAACGAGAGCTTGAAGGATTTATGATAATCTACCCGGGTTAATATACCTCATTTCTGTATGAACTGTAGATATTAATGCTATGTTAACTTATCTCTTTGATGAGGAATAATGCAGCAGGTTAGGGGGCAATTCTAGTCTGGAAAATGGTCCTGTCACTCTCAAAGGGGAAGATCTAGGAGTAGTCGTAGCCTCTGCGATTACCTCCTTGCCTTACATCCAAATGTAACGACCGCTGTTTTTAGTATTTATTATTACTATTATTAAACTTATGCACTATATTAGAACTTAGTATACAGGCTTACATTACATCTACAATTAAATCCTAAAGGAAAACCTAAGCCCCGAGCGGAAACTTCATGCTATACTTGCGACGCGTCCACGCTAGTGGCGCTCTACCCCCTTCCGTGACTAGATTCTAAGTGTAGTGTATCCGAACGAAAGCTACCAATTCAACTGTTCTAAGTATTATGAGTGCTTACTTATCAGATGAGAAAGTTGGAGTTGGTGGGAGAATATGGTGGTCTGCACAGAGATGAAAATAGAATAGCTAGCAACGGGCAGAGGTAGCAACAATGCATACCACATGAAGATCAACGATGATATTGGTACGGGTTTGATCCCTTTGCATTCAAGGTTGCTCAGAAGATGGAAAGAAACACAAGAAGAGAAACGTCAGATCTAGCAGTCTAGCGGGGAGAAAATACGGACGAAAAGTTGATCCGACGAATCATTCATTGTTAACACGATGAGCTTGTGTTGATCATACGTCTACAGAGTAGACTATATAATGAGAAAATGGACGAGATTGTACGTGGAATACACTTAGTCCCATATTTTTTGCAGACCTTGGCAACACTCTCTTTCCAAGTGCCTTTCAAGTTACTTCGATTCTGTGAGACATTTAAGTAAATTATAGGCATAGGACGATGTACTATCACAGGAGTTTAGTCAGTTCCACAACACTCTACTTTCTTCCTAAGATCGCGACAATATCATCTTTCTCACATGCACTCGCGACATCCAATGCACTCCTTCCTCTCGCATCCTCCTTCAACGGATCCAACCCCTTGCCCATCATTGCCTCGAAAAGAGCCTTGTCATGTCCAAGTTTCCTGTGTTGGGAATGTTCTCGCCTGGTAATCACATGCAGCGCTGTCTCGCCCTTGTCGTTCACCACAAAGACATCGACGCCGCTGTTGGGCGGAAATAGCCTCTCGTAGTGCTCAATATGGCATAAAGACACTTCAGTAGGACGACTCTGTTTCTCTGGAGATGATAGATACGTGAGGAGCGGAGTATTGCCAGCGTCATCGGCCACATTGATGGAGCCTCCTTCCGCAATGAAATTTTGCCAGAGGGCTACGCACTGGTCAAAGTAGTCGTCTGGTAGATGGATGTCTAGATATCTCCCCGGTTGTGACGATCGACCCGCTTGTAAACACTGGATCGCGATGTAATGCAAGGCCGTGAGACCATTGGGATCGGGTTCTAGCAGGTCAGCACCTTTGGAGGTCAACAGAGTGCAGATCTCAGGGCGTAGAGTTCGGAGAGCATAATGAAATGGTGAAAATCCATCGTTGTCTTTTACACAGAGTGTCGAAGCAACTTCTTTGCGATTGATGAATTGGGAAAGAATCTCGTCTGGCATGGCAGGATTCTCCAAGAGATGATGGAGTGCTGTCTTGCCATCATTATCAACCAAGGTGGCATCGGCACCATAGTCCAGAATACGCAGAGGCGGTCCAGTCACTTTTGGAGTCTGGGCGTCGCTCGCATAGCCAGGCAATCTGCCACGCCAGCTGCACGCAGCCATTAAAGTCGTCCGGCTCTTTTGGTCGCGGCGGTTGAAGTCAATTCGTGACACGCATGGTTCTTGTAGCAATGCATCTAGGACTGGATGCTCTGGAAACTCAAAGAGGAAGTGAATCATTGTTTCGGTGTCATTCAGAGGCAGATACAAATCAGCTCCACGCTTCACAAGGGCGCGCAGCAAAGGCGTTGATTGCGGAACATGACTGTTCAACTTCTCGGCAAAGGCTGTGCACAGCAGTGCATACACCTTCCGTGACTCTTTCAGCATGTAATGCACATTTCGGCTATGGCGCCCTTCGTCAAGGGAATCGACACTAATTCCATGATCAAGAAGAGTCTCAAATGCCGAAAGATTCTGATCGTATATGGCCAGGAACAAGGGGCTCCTAACTCCGGCCGTTGCGTCTGCCCCCCTCTGAAGTAACTCTCGCATAATTTCTGGCGCGGCCGACGCCTTATGGAGAGGCGACAAACCCTGCTTGTTCAGGATATTTGGATCAGCCCCATGATCAAGAAGGACGCGCACGGCATGGAACCTCCAAAGCCCCTGCCCGTTGTTATGGTCATCCTTCATCCCACATGCAGCTATGTGAAGCGGAGTTTGACCCTTCCCATCTTGTGCATTGGCCGCAGCTCCTTTGGCCATCAAATATCTCATCCCCTCAACCTGCCACCAGTTGTCCGCTGCTGCTAGCACATGGAGCGCAGTTCCTCCGGGGGATGTCCGCGCTTCGCGGCTTCTGCCAAATATTGCACATTGCGCATCGACGTCGACATGAAACTCTTCCACGAGAAGTTGCAACATCAGCATATTGGGTTCTGGTTCTTCACATGCCATCTGTAGTGCTGTCAAGACGGGTGGGCTATAAGAGCGCGCCCCTGCGTTTAGGGCTCTCTCAATCACATCTTTGACGGATGCATGAGAGCTGTAATGCAGGACTAGGCGAGGTACATGCTCGGCCACTTGTAGATGACCGGGTTTCATGAGTATCTTGAGGAGAATATGATATGAGGAGTCAAGTGAATTAGCCTCAAAACCTTCGTTTATCATCGCAGCGGCGTCCTCACATGTGAGAAGCTCTAGGAATAGAGAAGGAGAATTCAAAACTTGGTCGAATGCAGGCTTGTCTTGACTCAAGATATGCAAAGACGACCTTGGTCGCAATAATATCATCTGAGTCCTCATCCACTGCCGTATCTGTTCTGGGCGCGCCCCTGTTTTCCTGCCATCTTCTAGTTTTCTTGTTGCTCTGACAAATAGATTCTCATCTGCAGCAAAGACCTCGACGAATTCGGCACAGCCTGCTTGGAGGGCCACGTCTAACGGTGTGACCTTGAATTTGTCAACGGAAGCAGCGTCGGAGTTGGCATCCAGAAGCATCTTCGCAATAGTGCCGACCCCAGGAAAAACGGTCTTATGAATCACATCCGCGCGTGGCGTGTCAAGTCGAGGTCGATACCAAGGCTGTTGACGCTGCACTAGTCGCGATGAGCCTGATCGAAGAGGATCTGTTAGAGGGTCCCCTAACCATGGACATCGCTGGCCATGCATGTCCCAGATATTCTGCTCTTCTCTAAAATCGGCACAAGCATGGAGAGGAGTGCCACCGTTTGAATCGATAGCGTGTACGTTTGCACCGTGCTTGAGAAGAATTGCCACCGACTCCGGTTCTCCAGAGCTACAAGCGTAGTGAAGCGGCGTTTTACCAAAGCGGTCTTGTTGATTCACATTGGTGAGTCCAGGATCCTCTAATATCTGACCAATAATATTAGGTTGGCGAGCGCGGCAGGCGAGGTGCAAGACGTTTTGCGAATCCCCTGTCAAAAAGCTCAAGTCCGCGCCAGCGGCCACCAAAGTGGCCAGTTGAACCCCAGACCGCATGGCTGCCAGATGCAATGCGGTAAAGCCATTCTTGTCTCGTATCTCAAAGTCAAGTTCCTTGCGATCATTGAGCGCATCGACAAAGTGGACAAAATCGTGAGCTTTGATTCTAATGCCAGAAGGTCTTGCTTTCTGAAACACATGTAGAGCAGTGAAGCCATCATTGTTCACGGCATTGACAGGAATCCCAAGATTGAGAATCCACTGTACGTAATCAGCCACCTTCCGTTCGCCAGTATACCAGGAAGCAACATGATGGAGCAATGTATCTCCGTTGTTGTTCTTACTGAGCGGATCTAACCCTTCGTCGGCAATGAGCTCCTCAAGGGTGTCACGGGCGCATGAACCCCTTCGGCAAAGGATATGCAAAGCATTGTTGCCGTTAATGTCAACGGCGTCGGGTTTTGCTCCGTAACTTCGAAGCGTGCGCAGCATGGTATCGGACATCAGGCAGCACAGGTAGAGAGTACGGCCGTCCTTTGTTCTTGCATCAATGTCTATACCTTCTGCCAGCAATACTTCAAGGCAGCCGGCGAAGCTCACGGCGCTGTGTCCAGACGCCAACATGAACCAGCATCGCCTTTTGACAGATTCATCATCGCATCTTGAGAGTAGAATCCGAAACAACTCAAGCCCTGCGGACATCGCTTGATAAACTGGGGTTGTTGCGCGGTCGTCCTGACAGTTTGGGTCAGCACCTTGCTGGAGTAAGTACTTAACGATAGTCTCGCTGTGCTCAGTCCATCTGACCACCCTCGTTCGATCCATGGAACAGTGCAAGGCCGATTGCCCACCAAATCCTCTCTGGTTTGGATCACTGCCACGCTCTATGAGAAGCCGCACAGCGTCAGGGTCACGGCAGGTCCGAAGGACTAGATGTAGGGCAGTATCCCCATTGCTTTGGAGTCTCTTGATGTTCGCTCCAGCATTTAGCAAGGCCCGCATAGCAACAACGTGAGAGGGCCTTCCAGTGCTGCTGTCCTGGCGCCCAGCTGCGACAAGCAAAGCCGTATTTCCTTTGCCATCGAGCTGCTCAAGATCAACGCCGGCCTTGATGAGGAATTGCAAGATGTCTCGGCATGCCGAGTCGTTATCACAAGTCCATTCTTTAACCAGGCGATGTAGTGGCGCTGCCTTGGGTTCAGCTCCCCGAAAACTGCCAAATATGATCGGAGGCGGCGCCCATGCTGATGTCTTCCTCACATCTGCACCCCGATTGATGAGAGCCTCAACACATTTCACATTGGCCGAACCACATGCAAAATATAACGCGGTCGCTCCACAGTAGGTGGCATTAGCAGAGACATCTGATCTATCAAGGAGAGCTAAGACAGCATCGGTCCGGTTGAATCGACAGCATTCACATAAAAGCTGCTCCAATATCTCTGGCTTGCAAAACGGTATCATTGCCACGACCGTTTCTGTGTGTCCGCCTTGGCTAGCATAAAGAATGGCGCACTCTCCACGTGTGATCCTCTCGCCGCCTAAAAGACGACCAACATGGTCTTCTCGTGTTTTAATGGTATTTGGCTCAACACCAGCTTCGAGCATGACAGTTATGACGGAAGCATGGTTTTTCCGTGCGGCAAGATGGATCGGTTTCAGGCCGCGTCCATCTTCGGCATTCGGGTCACACCCATTCTGGACAAGCAACAATGCGACTTTTGTGTGGCCATTTTCGGCTGCCCAATGTAGCGGTGTGCGTTCTTGAGCATCCACGGAAGAAACAGAGGAGCCCTCGAGTATTAATTTTAAGGCCAATTCAGATAGCCCGGAGAAGGCTGCGATGTGAAGCGCTGTTGGGATACCCTCTGTGCTCTCTTTGCTCTTTGACGTCGAACCCCACTGAATAACGAGCCACCTCCGAAAAGCCAGACTGTCAGGTTTGAGAAACTCTCCAACGGCTGCGAAGAGCTCTTCATCTTTTACATCATAAAGACTAGCATGGTACGACCAGTTTTCCACTGCGTAGCTGAGGAATGGGTGAAGTAAGCGAGCCTCCCGGTAATCAAAGGCGTCGATTTCATCTTTCAATCCCAGACGAGAATGCTTATAGTACTCTGCATCCGGATCGATTCGATATTTAGGAGCTCTGTAGGTGACAGATGGTTCCGCGGTTGCGCTCCCGGAACGCTCATCTTCGAGCAGCAGTGAGCCGGACTGGAGGTACTGCAGACAGTGCATAGCCATCTGCTTGTGCGCCTTGTCCGAGTTGATGACTGGAAAGTCTGATGACGAGCTATCGCTGGTTTGCATGTTGCGGCTATCACCCCGCAAGAACTCGGTGAATGAATGATGAATCACCTGCAAAGTCTCATCTTCCAGGATCTCCACTAGAGGCCCGCAACAGGTAGCAACCAGGGCCTTGAAGCCTCTCGGTGCTATGACATCCGGAACAGCGCACTTTATGAGACTTGCTAGTTCATATAGTCGCAAAGGGCGTGATGCATGAGTGACTGCTTCAAGGACTGGGACCTGGACATCTATACCGACTTCATGCATTTCACGCTGTTTTGCCAGTACGCTGGTGTACATCTGCTCCAGCCCGACAGGGAGAGATTCTTCAAAGCGACTGACATCAACCAGGTCATCCAATTGCATGGACGCTTCCACCTGGTCCATTGTCAGCTTGGCGTAAAGGAATAAGCCTTCAGATCTTCTCGCAACCATGTTGATAATGTATTGTTTTATTTGTTGGTGAGAGTCAGATTTCGAGGTCAGATCAAATCTATAATTAAGATATGACATGATGTCGACATCCACGAGCCGCTGTTGGAGGCTGATGTGCACTATTGACGAGTCTCGCAAAGCACTTTGCAGATGCTGCTTAGGGCGACTGGTAATGAGCAATTTCAGCGAACGAGGACGATACGTGGCCAGGCTATTCAGGTGATCAAGAAATGCCCTGTTGTCGGTTGACATCTCATCAAGGGCGTCTCCAACGCAATACACCTTTGGAACACACGAAACCCCATCTAAAAAAAGCTGGATGAGGTCATTGTCCGAGGTCTCGGCCAGGCTGGTTTCCAGGCGTAACTGAAGGGCAAACTGTAGCTTGGGAGAGTAGGACAGAAGCTGGGCAAGCCAATCTTGAATGAGAGCACGCGATGAGAAGTTGTCTGCGACAATATTTCGGAAGAAGAAGAAGAGCACTGGGCATTCCTCAGTCACACGCAGCTGCTGAATGATGGATGCTGCCATGACCGACTTGCCAGCTCCTGGAACGCCCTTGATCCAGAGACTACCGTGGTCCGCAGAATCGTGCCATTGGCGATATTCATCCGTGTCACACAGCCAAAGCCCTGTGCCAGGAGCCTGCGACAAGAGATGGCGGCGAAACTCTCCAGACTCGGCCAGATAATCAGTCGGTTGAAGCCACTCATGGATTTTAGCGAGGACTTCCGGGCTCAGTGCAGTCTCGTCATGATCAACAAACTCATACTCATCTACTGTATTCGCTGACTTTGGCATAATGAAAATAGATGATGGTTATGTCGCGAACAATACAGAGCGAGCAGGGGTTATTTACCATTCCTGGAATTGCATTGTGGGGGTGTAGGCAACAGGATCAAGCGATGAAACCATCCCAATTCCCCACTCACGTGCCGGAGGATTCAAGGCAGCACCAAACATGACACCGTAGTAAAGACACGGTCGAAAAGCCGTATGACGAAACATGAGACGACAGCGAGCGTAACTATTTAGCGACTGTAGGGCCATGCAAGATTGGCCGTCTCCAAAGGCCGCAAGATTTGTACGGGGCTTCGCTTGGCTTTGGGTGAGATTATCTCAGCTTTCCTCGAATTAATGTACTTAGAGAAGTTTTAAAATAGCCTGCAGGTTAAATATTCTTAATTATTTACTAAGTAACTGAAATAACACAGCCTGAAACGCCAACCTAACAGTATATGAGATCTTACTGACCGTTAGGTGTTTAGGCAATGTACTCCAGAGAAATGTAGATATCCTCTCACAGTGTGGCCCCAGCAGGAGCCATGCCAAGTATGTCAAAACTGCCCCAATCTGCGTCGACGTAGAGAGCTCCGCAGGTACGTTTAAATATGGCTAGACATTGATGAAACCAATTCGAAAGATGGGAATAAGGTTATAATGGGAGGGGTTAGAAGAAGTGCATGCTTTACCGCTGCTTCAACACCAGGATTAAGCTATACTCCTACCTACCATTTTCCCTACCTCGTTCATGGTCTAAAAAGAGGAACGAGTTTCCTATCTTAAACTTAAAACTTTAAATTGATGAAAAGAGTTAAAGATGAATATGAGCTTTATGTCGATCTTTGTTACCTACCCTAGAGTTAGTTGTGAATATGGTGATGGACATACTTTTCTATAAGGTACAAATTAGCTCTGTACTTAAACCTTGCTTTTGTAGTGATTCACAAATAATATCCTTTTTTTTTGTTCCAGCTAACACGGAATTCCTCTCTATCGCAGAGGGAGTCTTCACCGAAAGGCACTTCTGTACTTCTGTGGTGGAGTGGCCTCACTCTTGTGCGGCTGAAGCACTGCCACACCCAATTCCTTACAACTAGCCTATTACCAGACACTCCAGGTCTAACAATGCTGTTCTTTTCATTCTGCCCTGTCTCTGGCCTTGGCGTTCCCTCCATATATAGATGAGACACTCCCCCGCCTTTTACCATTCCCAGATTCCCGGCATCAATCGTCAAGCTCTATTTAGACGTACCACCTCTCGCAGCCATCCATCTACAAAGCGAGGGACGGCTACGGACATTCGCCGTTTCTTGCTAAACAGCAGGTATAGAAATCACTACGGAAAAGCTTTCGACCGCCGCGACGGTGGCTATTTACCCCACCCGGTTCATCCAACTCGGCAGTGGGGTTATTACGGGCTACGCACTGATTTACCTTGTCTTTATGCACCACCATCACTACTGCACGTGGTATAGCTGCGGCGAGAGAGAATAGAATAGTCTCTCTGTACCCATCGGTGAGGTCTTGTTCATCACTGTGGTAAGGTCGTCCCTTCTGTCAATCTCGTATTGTCTGAAGCTGTATCTCCTTCCCCTGATGCCCATTTTCTGAAGCTGCAATTATTCCATTGCACCAGACGCAACACTGATCAGGATAACTGACTAGTCCTCCTGCGCAGTCTTTCCTTCTCGCGCTTGACTGGATGCTCTTCGGTTGCAGTCTGGCCTTCTAGGCACGAACAGGGAAACCAGCCTTAGTCGACACCTCTACGCAGTTCGCGATTGCATGCTTCGCCCTATTCGTCTACTCTATCGGTTTCGTTGCCTTCGCATCCAATCCGACGGTGCGCGCCACCTGGCCATACTGCTATGACATGTGGAACAACAGTGTCTACGACCCACCCGAGAAGTACTTCTGCATCTTTAACACAGAATGCAGTGACTTTCGGCCTAATCACCTGGTGAGTGCCCTCAAATTTGTCTCGAGTATTCCCTTGGTACATTAAAGACCTTATCCATCTTCCATTAATGCTCCCCGCGCGTACCCCCTGTTTTTCCCATACCCATTATGTCCTTTCATTGATGAGTGCTGCATTGTGTTAAGTCAGGAGTAACCAATGAAGGTTCATGCTGATATGACGCGATTTTGTCGATACAGGATAACTACTTTACTCATAGCTCTCCTCAGCCTAGTTGAGCTAAGAAAGGACAGCGGTGTGGGTATGATTCGGCTCGGCAGGGACTCCGGGCTGCCTGTACAAGCGGATGCTGTGTCAATCCAAGATGTGACGGTCGGTGGCTCGTTATGAAGGACTCGGTGCCTTGGATTGGTAAGAATTTAAGTTAAAGTAGAACCCGGTCTCCTATGATGAGCACTTCCCGGGTGAACCGTAGGATAGGATGACAGTACTTATCGTTACTCGCAAGAACATCTATTCGAGCAGAGGGAGAGGTAATACTGGACTGTGGATTATATCAGATCTAACTAGGGTGGCTAAACACTGGTTTTGGGTAACTTGAAGAAAACTTCTGCTTTGGTGCTTGCTATGGTCCTCACAATCTTGACGATTGTTTGTTCAATATTTAGACCCTCAGCTATACAAATAATCCGGTGCTACTATCATGGGACTAACTGAGTGACGGAAATAAAACTTACGTCAATTAATTTTGGAGGAGATACAAGGCCGATGCAAAGCCAAGAAAGTCCAAGAATAATAAAGAGTATCTAAAATCTAAGCTTGATACCATACTCACGTAGAGATCCTCGAACCAGTATAATCAATATGAAATATACTCTCTACGTCTCATGCTGGCATTTCTTTGATTCTTTTAGGTAAAAAAGATCATGATATCCACGGCCCACAGCGCTCATTCCACACATGATCTATCAAGGTCTCAACGTCATCGTATTCCGTTCTGCATTGCACACAACGTATGTTTTCAAAGCTTAAACAACGAATAATTTTATCTACAAAAGTACTAGGCATAACTTGTGTACCAACTACGCTTGTAATTCTCTCTTCGATGGTTTGAATGCGTGGGATATAGCAAGTGTTTGGCGACGGCCCTGACCTTGGTGTGTTGCTCATAGGACTCGAGTCGGGATAGTTCTGGTTCGAAGATGTTGAAAATGACTGGGGAAAAGATCGATGCTGTAGCCCGCCGGGAGCCACATTGCGATTGTTCTCTGGGTAAGCAGAATGCATTGATAAGCTGCTTGGCGTACTCTCAGGTTGTGTATTGGGAGAAAGGCTACTTTGCGAATACTGGAATGTTGGCAGTGTTTGCTGCCAAAGGACATTTTGTTGATAATTCGTAGGATACTGAGGATGAGTGGCTAGAGGTTCGGTATTCCAGTACTGCGGTGCTCCGTTGTGCCAAGGAGGGGTCGATGATGACTGTGACAACACCGGTGGATTAGGTTGTGCTGCTGGCTGATGGACTCCAGAGTTGTGTGGGTTGTAAGGCTGAGGAGGACCTTGGAGATGCCCATACATCTCTGGGGGCCTGATGTAGGAGGATGATATTTGGTGCCGTACAGTGTCAGGTGCAACCTGGGAATGGCTGGACAATTCTTGTCGGACGATATTGCTTGGGTGATTTTGTTCTTGCAATGGCCAGGTAACTTGGACAGGAGCATTCGGAGCCACTCTGTGAACAGCAGTCTCGTAAACACCAGAAATTTGTTGAGGTTCACTATTGGACGGAATTCTGGAGGCAACGTCGATATTCGAGGTCCCTTGGTGAATTACAGGGCTGACTTGGGATGGCTGTGCATCTCCTTGCGGAGAAGGATACCTCGTAGTAGTGGCCTGCTCATTATGCCTAGGATTGTCGCCAGATGATTGTGCATCTCTTCGCGGACAATAAGACCTCACAGCAGTGGCCTCCTTGTGAAGTCCAGGACTGTCTACAGATGGTTGTGCATCTTCTCGAGGAGAAGGATACCTTGCAGCAGTAGCCTCCGCGTGAAGTCCAGGACTGTCACCAGATGGTTGTACATCTCTTCGCGGAGAAGAAGACCTTGCAGCAGTGGCTTCCTCGTGAAGCCCAAGACTGTCTTCAGATGGCTGCCCATCTTGTTGTACAGAATGGGAGCTCAAAGTAATAGCCTGAAAGTGAAGGTGAAGGTCAGGATTGTCATGAGGTCTTTGCATACATCATTGCGGAGAATGAGGTCTTACAGTGGTGACTTTCTGATTAAGCTTAGAACTGATGCAGGGTGGCTCTACATCTTGCGGAAAATGGGATCTCATAGTAATAGCCACTTGGTCAAGCTCAGGACTATTACGAGGCAGTTGCATATCTTGTCGCAGAGCAGTGCCTTCCTGGCAGGGCTCAGGATTGTCATGTGGCTGCTGTACGTCTTGTAGGGCAGTATCCTCCTGGCAGGGCTCGAGGTTGTCATGGGTGGCCTCTTGGAGAGGTTCAGGACTATCGTGAGGTGGCTGGATGTTTTGTAGTGGAGAACAAGATCTTGCAGTATCAGGGTCCTGGGAAAACTCCAGGACATCACACGATGACTGCATATCTCGCGGCGAAGTACTGCATCTTACAACAATAGTCTCCTGACAAGATTTAGAACTATGCCCAGATTGTGGTAAGTCTTGTGGCGGAGAATGGGATCTCACAGAAGCAGCGTCCTGGGAGGGCTCCGGGCTATCACAAGGCGACTGCACGTCTTGCAGCGAAGTCGTGTATCTCACAACAATAGTCTCTTGGCATGATTCAGAGCTGTGACGACGAGATTGTGGCGGATCTTGTAATGGCGAATGAGGTCTCGCAGTAGCGGTTCTTTGACGGGGTTGAGATTGTGGTGTATCTCGCGGTGAAATACCATGTGTTTCGACGACAGCCTCTTGACGAAGCTCAGAGCTGTGGCGGGAGTGTCGTACATCTCGGGGTGGAGAGTGTTGTCCATTAGTCGCAGTTTCTTGGCGAGGTGCAGTGTTTCGACGAGATTCTGATATCTCTGGTGGCGGAGAAGGGCTGCAATCGATGACGATTGGATCAGTGCGTTCTCCACTGTATTTCCATGAGTTATTACATCCAAGAACAAGCCTCCAAGGCGGCGTTAGAGATTTCCGTGGTTCTATCGGTTACAAAGTTGGAGTTAGCTTGTTCTCGAAGATGAGTTCGTACCAAGGAGTACACATACCGTCGCTGGCGGCCCAATCGTCACCGACGCAGACACCTCCACGCTCCCTGATGAACTTTTCTACCAACTGGTAATCCACGCCGGGGAGAGATTTAGCCGACTCATGATCGAACTTGTCCAAGTCATTGGCAACCACCCAACCAACATGGCATTTCTCGGGGAAATCTTGATCATCGAAGTATATGACGGGAAACTCGCGTTTCGAAAAGAGACGTCCACCATCCTCATATTCCCGTCGCCACTTAAGGCATTGGTGGCGCTTACTGTAGACGTAGCATTCGGGCACATTTTCCATCAGACCTAGATGCTTAAGGGAGCTCGACACCCCAACAAGCTCGAGCCTTTCCAGAGGAAGAAGGAGCACTGGCGTAAAAATCATGGATGTCTTGTGTTTTATTAAATAGATTTCGCCAGGAATTGGTTCAACAGTGTCTCGGGAAACCAAGTGCTGTCGGCCGCGAGTTGCTGGTAATGGGTCCTCGTCAACTGGCAATGCATCCTCGCCGGCTGGCAATGCATCCTCGCCGGCTGGCAGTGCATCCTCGCCGGCTGGGAATGCATCCTTGCCGGCTAGCAGTGCATCCTCGCCGGCTGGGAATGCATCCTTGCCGGCTAGCAGTGCATCCTCGCCGGCTGGGAATGCATCCTCGCCGGCTGGGAATGCATCCTCGCCGGCTGGTAATGCATCCTTGCCGGCTGGTAGTGCATCCTCGCCGGCTGGGAATGCATCCTCGCCGGCTAGCAGTGCATCCTCGCCGGCTGGGAATGCATCCTTGCCGGCTGGCAGTGCATCCTTGCCGGCTAGCAGTGCATCCTCGCCGGCTGGGAATGCATCCTCGCTGGCTGGCAGTGCATCCTCGCCGGCTGGCAGTGCATCCTCGCTGGCTAGCAGTGCATCCTCGCCGGCTAGCAGTGCATCCTCGCCGGCTGGCAGTGCATCCTCGCCGGCTAGCAGTGCATCCTCGCCGGCTGGCAGTGCATCCTCGCCGGCTGGTAGTGCATCCTCGTCAGCTAGTAATGCATCCTCGTCAGCTAGTAATGCATCCTCGTCGGCTGGGAATGCATTTTCGTTGACTGGCGATGCGTCTCCGTTGGCTGGTTTTTGACTGCTCTGGGCCTGAAAGGCCTGAGAAACCACTGAATTGTTTTTTTCCGCCAAAATTGCATTGCAGCCAAGGACCTCAATGCCACAGTGCTTGATGACCTGTCCGTTGTTTCGTACTGATCTGCCGTGACCAAGGTTATTTAGGTGTGCCTTAGCTTCCGGGAGGGGACTCTTGTTGAAATTGCTATCATGTTCCTCACATCGAAGAATGTACCATTTGCCACTTTTAGCAGGACACTGGATGATGGTGTGTTTGATCGGAGCATTCCCATCTTGAAACAATTCCGTGAAGCTGATAGATCGTTTCGATGACTCTTTTTGCGCTTGGGCTAACTCTACACGACGGCGTTTCGATCGAGTTGGCGAGTCCTGGACCGTTTCGTTTGTTCGCTTATTGGACTGCGCATCATGTTAAAGAGAGCTCTTGTTGTAAATAGCACACAGCACTTACGCGATCGATTGTGACGTCGATTGTCGGACTGACTGAGGATTCGAACGGGCCTGAAATGATTGGCAGGACCTTCTCCTTGCTGAGACGTGCTATTGTCCCAACTATAGCCTGGCAATGTTTTATCAAAGCAGCTTCTAGTTTTCTGGCGTAAATGTCTTCCTCCTCGAGCATAATAGTTGCATTGTGCTCGTTTTCATACTCCCCCAACCCACCTTCGGGTTCTTCGGCCTCTTGCTGGACTCTGCTCCCGTTGGTACAAGGCGGGATGGATCCCCTCGCTGCCGCCACCCTCTCGTTGTACGCGGTGATTGGTGACTTGATGGCCTTGACTTCCTTCACGTATTGCGCGATGTAATTCATAATCTCATCGGAAACAGGTTCTGAATTTGGGGGCGCCATCTCGCAAGCCAGGAGCTGTAGCTAGCCTAGGCTCTGTGCAGTGCTCGGGATGCTGTTGTGGTATTAGCGCAAATCGATCCGCTGCTGCGGGGCTTCGTACGTCGGGGATGGTCGCTGTGGTATCACCTCCCAGAGGGGAGGATTCGGTATGTCGTTGCGAGTGACGGATTGGAATGAAAGAGGCGAAGCCGGGGGAGGGCAAGAGGCTGGGACATTGAATATGAGAAGATCAGACCGGGCCTGCTTGATTGAGCGAGGGACGGGGGCGACCGTGAGCTCCTTCAGAAGAATCGACTGGAGACTGGAATTGTTTGGCGCGGTACTATTATTGGCGCTCTGGAGCCTGAGCAAACTCGATGTGGTGTATTGCAGTAGTCGCGTAACACAGGTGTGGCCGGCCACAAACGGATAGAAGGAGGCAGAAGTGAGAGGAGAGAAGGCGCAGTCTTTTTTTTTGGGGGGGGGGGGGGGAAAGTGAGGAGGTCAAAAGTCAAACAGCTCTTTTGCATTGAATAGCCTTTCGTGCTGGGAATTTCTGCGCCGTGCTGGAGAGAATGGAGAGCAAAGTTGGTACCCTAAGTGCCTGAGCAGCAAGGTCTGCTGGCATTACCCCTCATCCCTGTCCACCGTAACCGCGTCCACCAGCGGTCGTCGGCTTACCATGGCGGAAGACCAGGGGCAGGGCAGCAGAAGAGGGGAGGCGTCCCGACAAGCGATGGATCATTGCTTTTTCGCCCTGAAAACCTACCCAGGTCGGAAAGGTCGAATTGTGGTTTCCTATTGACCTTTGCCACAAAGTCAACTACAATGAGCAAACAATCATCAGCTTGAAGCAGCTGTCGTGGTGGCGTGGCGGGTGACGAATCTGTACCCAGAAAAACTGACCTCCAGTGCTTCGCTCAGGCCCCTCTCAGGGCCACTCTAGTACCACTCACCCTTCTCCCTCAGTCGGAACTTACGGAATAATCGCTCATATTCGCATCTGATTTCTTCTTCATTTACTGCTGAATATCCAGCTCCAAGACCTGGATTGGGGGATCCATCATCGCGAAACAGTGCTCTGATGATCGTTCGGCCTTTGCGGCAGCGATTATAGCCCGCCACTAAACGTAGATCAATGTGGACGGCAAACGGGACTGACTCCGCAGATCTCATTACGTGGCTAACCCAACCCCGTTCTTCCAATCTGTTGAAAGTTCCCCAGTGCGACAAAATGGAATACAGCTGTAGCCTAACTACCGATACCGGTATTTTATCCAGCCCGGTCGATACTGACAGCGTCCAGGTCGAATGTGGATCCAAGCATCCCCAGGTGGAGTTCGGAGCATCTTCAGCTAGGAGGAGCTTAGCCCAAACCTGTTGGTCGATACTGATTGTTTACGTTAAAAAGTATATTTCCCAAATTTACACATGAATCGATAATGCATCTTTTAGAAGAGGTGAATAATAACCCAAAATGAAAACCTAACCGTCCCAACCACCTGAGACAGGAACTAAAACACTACACACTGCGTGACCAACCAGCCCAGGCAGCAGAAGCGCCCCTCTCGAAGTGACATCTTGGGGTGAGACATAAGATGGTCCATGCCGAATTTTGGACCGTTCCTCCCCGGTTGGGCTCTGTGATAGCAGACTGGTGGCGCAAGTTTGGGCGTCATGCGAAAATACTCAAGTCGTATGGGAACAACAAGTTACTCTCAATTTCCATCGCATCACATCTTCAACTCAATAATAGGTAATCGCTATTCATACACAGATATTCTCTCATTATCGCGTAATAGATCCTGTAGGTTGGCCTGTTACCTCCCCCCTTTTCTTCTCCCGGTTTATCTTTTTTTTTTCTTTTTCTTTTGCCTACGTTGCTGGCGCTGGCTAATTTTGCTTTTGCTTTGACTAGCTCACACAAAAGTGTGTTTTCCGTGGCCTCAGCCTAACGGCCCAGTGGAGAAAAGACATGCGTGTGGTGCAACCAAACCAAACGCATCACAATGGTTGAATATGTATGGAGTACGTACAGATTAGTCGCCTTTTGCATTGACGCGTCTCGTCGAGACACCTTGAAACGATGAGTACCTCGTAGATGTTTAGTTTGCTCAGGGCAACCGCGGGATTCTGACGCTTGATCCGATCGTTAAAGCTTATTATCCTTGTGGCCTATGGGCTGGCGACCGCCGTGGTCTAGATTTACGGGCCGGAGCGGGTTTAGGGACGCTGGTGAGGCCGTTCCGTTATGAGTCGACTAGATGAGATAGCAAGAAGGCTCATTACCTCTCCGTGCCCGCACGGCTGGAGGCGGAGAAGAAGTTCTCTAGGTCGTTGACGTGATTGAATTTCTGTATACATGTGTGATGGCTCTTGCAGATACGAGACCATTAGGGCTTGCGGATGACAACGAAGGACTGGCTTGCGCCAGTGCGCCACCCCAGCGCGATGGGTTTGAATGATGATCATTTCCATAACCGGCGGCCTGAAAACAGAGACGTGGAATGTGTTCCCCAACTATTGGCCCATACGCTGCCCCTTCAACCAGAAAAGTGGTGGCGTCCAGGCTATCGTTAATCCCAACCCTTTCAGTGCATTTACGTGACAGAAGGTCGCCCAACGGACCGGCAATGTGAGACACAAGGCCTAACCAGTAGGTGATCAATGATGATCAATAGGACAGGCGCAGCAAATGTTGGAGGGTGCACAAACTAGTTAGTCTAATCTGTACATTGGTATGAAACAGCCTCAGTGTTTCCCTAAAAACGACTATGATGGGAGATTTTCTAGTTAGGTCGTTACATGCTCCGGCGGTGGTGACAATACCTAATTGCAAGCGCGGGATCCAACCTTGCCACAATGTACAAGAGAACGCTGATTGACGCCAACGCGACATGAAGTCCTGAGAAATTAACTATTGATGATTATAACACGAAACACGATACCATCCCTGGTCATTGAACTTGATGGCGGCCCCAAAAAATTGTGCCATAATATGGAGAGCATATCAGCAAGAACTGCACGTCGCATCTGCGGAGTGCGCATTCCCTTTCGGATTAGCGGCATAATAAAACTTCAGGTTATCGCTGACAAAAGATTGAAGTTACGTTGAGTTGCTGCGACATCTGTTCTACCTAGTCCCAAGGCGCTGAGGTGAATTACTGCAAGTAAGCGAAAGATTGTTTGTGCAGCGGGAATCAATTGGGCGAGATATTTGGCATAGTTCCACATAACAGTCGGAAAAATGAGGTTGCTCACATTTCTAACCTCCTTAGGATGCCGCTTATGAAAATACCCAGATCCCCAAACCCTGTCTTGACCCGTCTGGATGAAATGGGCGAATCGGGTGTGGTGGCAAATACAGATACTGTTTTCTGGGTTGGGCTGAGCTACGTAACATAAACTACGGGTCTTAACAAGGGTCTCGGTAGCGGCTTGGTTGCCCGAGATTACAAGAAAGGTGTCACTACCACTCTGTATCGGTGAAGAAAGATGTCACTACCACTCTCTATCGGTGAAGAAAGATGTCACTACAAGCTCCGTATTGGTGGTTAAAGATGTCACTACTCCGTATTGGTGATTAAAGATGTCACTGTTGGTGGTTAAAGAAGATGGGTGCCACATTGCCTGACAAATACTGCAGCCAATGTTCAGCGTGCCTTCAATTAGGTGGTATATTCATTTGGCAGTTGAAGCAGGAGGCTTTGGACTTTGTCACTCCCGCAAAATGCATTTGGACCATTATTTTTGCTAAGCTCATCAAACGCTTCGGCCGCAATCTTGATGTCGGCGGCCTTGTGACTGGAACCATTGAGTGCTTGGCAGAGGCGCCGTGGACCTGGTCCACCTCATCTTCGGAGCAGCCACGCCCAAACGCAGGATCAACGCTAACACCTAAATCATCGCGAAGATCACTATCCTTGCGGTTGTGGCTACAGGTTGGGACGATCGACGATCTAGATACATTGCCTCCTTGTCCGGAGAAAAGTAGTAACAAAGGAAATTAATGGCATAATATAATGAACTGAATGATTTGGACCCTTGTTACAAGGACGCCCACCGTGGTGCAATCTGATAATTATAGCTTGTGAAGTCTGTCTGATTTGCCCCGTACCTCCGGAGGTGTTCGTTACAACGAAGACGACAAGAACTGCTGCGTAGGTCGCAGTGGCTGCAGGAGTGTCTTGATTTGAAGTATTGATACCTAGTGCCAAGAAAGTAGCCAAATTTTTTTTTTTTTTGAGACAGGTTACGATTAGTGACTTTGTTCGTGAAGCATGGAATATCATGATGATCATGGGCACAAGCAGCGCTGCTCCTCCAACAAACGCCATGATGAATCTTGCAATCTTGTCTACATAGGGGAGATATATCTCTAGTACCTGTCTGTGCCAGTAATCGTCGGCTCGGCGCTCTTTATCAGTTGGCGACCAAGCTAGCGATCGATGTAGATGCTTCCGAAGAACTTCCTGGACTGCGTCCGACCTCTGTTGGCTGACATCTGGAAAGGTTCGATATGTGGTGTTGTATGGTGCACCTTCTCGCATAGCCGTCCCCGGGAAAATATTCAGCAAGAAAACCTGGTGCTCACGTATGAGGTAGTTCATCGATCTTGGCAAGGCTTTCCACGTATTCAAGATCTCGAATAGGGTTTACTGATTTCACGTTAGACTAAGATCAATGCTACGCGCGCCGACTTACTGTAGTCATGCAACAAGCACCGCAGATTCTTCACCTGTTCCGTGGTGGGCTTGTCCTGCGGAAGGTCGGTTTTAGTCGAGGCGAGGTCATTCTGGAGATGGGCAAGGTTGAGCCTTTGCAGCCGCGCGAATTCACCGAAAAGCGGTTGATCGGTGAGAAGGAAATTCTTTAGTAAAACCATGCCTTAACTGGTTGAATTTGACGAGAATCTTACTGTGAATCGCACGGCCTTGGGTGCTCAACTGCGTCGTTGATTTCGGGTGAGCGGTGGTATCGTGCAATGGCACTATTCAGCGCCAGGCCACTTAGACCAGCGCAACACCAACACAACCTATCACCCCGTTTGGGGGCTGCAGATTCCGAAATTACAAATTCTAGGCACTCGCGGCAGCCTCGATATCTTACCCAAGGTCCCTGCAAAATTTGGACGTTTTGGCTCGATGACGTACCCCCCTATCCCCCTATTGTAACAACGGTTAGACGGGATAGACCGATTAAACGATGGATCTCAAAGTGAGGTGGAATTTACTTGAAAGGAATGAGAGTTTAACTGGCGATGGCGAACAGGGTAATTATGCTTGCCTGTTATCACTACCTATGAAGTGTTTCACTAATCAAATCCCAGTGGACATGCAGATCATGAAGGCCTTGGCCCATATTCGAGGAGATATTGTGGAAAAGTTGGTCCAGCCTCTGGAGAGCGGCCTGATTAGCAGTTAGGACGCTGCTTGTTCTACTCGATATCTCTCTTTGCTCTGGATGACGATTCACCGGATTAAAAACCTCTCGGCGACGAAGTAATATTCTTAATTCCCCCCCACCGCCCAAAATACCTGAGCCAGAATTTCAATGGAGAAGTTCATAGAGCCCAAAGCCACGGGGATCTACGAAGTGGTAGAGGAGCTACCGCCGGGAAACTAAGCGACGGAAGTTCAATTATTTTCTGGAAGAAAGGATGGTTTTTAGGAGGATAGTCTATTTGATGCTTCCAACAAACTTCTTTATCTCTAAAAGGTCTACGATACCGGAAAACTGTGGGTTGGGGAGGAGCTTTCCTATGACCAAAGAAGTTTCTTACAAGAGATCCTAATGTCTTCCATCGACTTCCTCTGCATTAGCTCATGGATTAAACAAGATCTAAAACATCCTGAATAAGGTGTGAATATGACTTCAGCAGTGTCGCCAAGGTGAGTTGGCTCTATCTAGAAAGAAGAGTGCTGTTAATATTAATGGCTTTATGGGCTATTGACTACCATTGTTCAACACGTACTAAGATTGAGCGACGAGACCAAAAAGAGAAGATTTAGGCTCAGAGATTGCAGCTGCAGTTTCAGGGAGTGTCGTGGCATTGATATTCGGAATGGTCCGTCATGAGCGAGACAAGATACCCCGGGATATCTACCAAAAGTTACACACAAGCAGCGAGATAAAGTCTGGTTTGCGTTTTGTTGGGCCCGCAGGTGAAACACCATCGCATTGTGACCCTATGGTATATTATTTCCGCCTGTAAATGGAAAAGGAGAGCACAGATCAGTGCTGTACAATTGATAGAGCTCATATATGGGTCCTTGGGGAACAGGGATGTACGGAAAGACAGGAATATATTACCTCAAGGAATCTGCCACAACGGCGTGACGATGATGGATCATTCGCAACCCTGACCTCAGCCATTCTTACGTGCATTAAAGCTTGCTCATGGATACGATGGCGCACAAACATTGTGAGGGCACAATGAGCGAGTGAAAAGTTATTTGGGACATGGAGTTGAGTGGCGATTAATAAGTAACAATACTATACAGTCCATGTAACGGAATTTAGCTGTATAGATTAGGTTGTGTATGATATCTTCCCTAGATGAAGCCGAAACACTATATATATTCATTGTAGAGCGCCGTTGCAAACGTGATCTAGTAAGTTCTTGAGGGAATGATGCTTCATGTTTGATGAACTAAATTAGGTAATCTGGGCTATCGCGGTTGTTGGGTCAATGCTTATCGATAACCATTGACGCGCTTAATTGTGATCATAAACATCTTACGATAGAGGTTCCGTTACGATGCTGATAAAGCTCGACAGTTGTCGCGGCCACAAAGGCGAACGCTGCGTTTACATCTCCGATTGCGTACACGGATGGAATGCCCACTTTCTTGCCGCCCCAAGTACGTTTCATTTCGTTGGCCTCTTCCAAGCTGAGGGCAGCGACTTGGCGACTTTTCGAGACATCGTCGACGAGATGCGCCTCTGCTTCGAACTTCCAGACGACACGGATAATAACGACTCATGGAATAACATTGCGTTTGGTTTTGCTGGTCAGACAAATGCAGCTGGCTCATCATCTACTGGTCTTTGCCTCGACTGGTCCGCCATCTCGATTCTCGATATCTACGCCCCAAGAAGCCATCATCCAATCCTCGATACGCACGCATGCTACTCTGACGAACACTGAAAGCCCGAAGCGGCTCCTAACCCGCCCCCAAAGCTGTCTACCTCCGCCTCCGTATGACCGAGAAAAGATAGCGCCAACGATGTAAATGATGAAGAAACAGTCGCCGACCTGGTAGCGTCTCCGAGCATGGGTATTCTGCCGACTCTGCGCGACAGGACTCTGCGCGACAGGTCGTCTCTGCATTCAGGGCATTGTGTCTTGTGGCAGCAGGCCGTTACGCCGTCTCCAGCAAAGGCCGATCGTGGTGTGTTACTCCCGCCATTGGTCCTGCTCTTCACGCATGCCATATTATTTCTCAGTAACATTGCCATCTCTACCCCGATACTAAAATACAGACGATGGTGATGTCGAAGGTGTCGAGTGTAGTCCGTGACAACTACGAGAAGCACGGCAATGGACCTGGCCTAGTGAAAACGGGATCTTATTAATGAGCCATCCCCATGAGCTTTTCGACGCACGACTCTTTTCTATTCATCCCGACACACTTCGCATCCGCGCATTTGTCCCATACGATGTTACAGAATACAATGGCCGTGAGGCCCGTGTATCCGCAGTCGTTGACAGAAATGCCCTCCGCCATCATTACGAGATGTATTGCATTAAAAACATGGCGGCCAAAATGCTGCTTTTGGATCTTATCTCGCCAAGTGCAGGTAGGATGCTAACATCGGGGAAGACTTCACCACTGAGTACGAGAACCGATCTTCCCACAACATCAGGCCTGGGGACGAACCGACCAATGGATGCGGGCACGGGTCAAACGGGCGATCGATCCAAGAGAGCGCGATCCTCCCAGGGCAACCCAGGTCCATCTGATGAGATTACGACTCAGGGAGAATTAGTTGAAGAAGTAGAAACATTGTTAGAGGAGGAGGAGAAAAGTGAGGCCGATGGAAGAAAGTTCAAACGTAGACGAATGGAGGAGGCATATGAGATTGACCCGGATCTATCACCATTATAACTGGCCAACCCCACTGGATGATTACATCACGCCGTACAACAACCGTGAGTTCCTAGCAGATGTCAATTGGGAATTGAAGAAGGTCAAGGCAAGTTGACAATTCGGTTAATTGTGAGCCGTCTTTGCAAGGGCGTGGGGTTGAAGAATATCTTGCAACCTGCATGACAAGTTTAATTTTGATCATGAATGCATCGTGATCGTTTGCCTATCCTAAATGTGCTTGGAGCCGGTGCCAATGAGACGTTACAGCAACTTCTCTCGGTTTCTGCGTAAACGCACTTACGAGGACATTACCCGGATCCAGTCTTGGACAGTCTTGAGAAACCTGGTAGCGCAATGAGGGCTGAAAGCAACATTGTAAAAGATCCTGTTGGTCTAGATAAAGTAGTACCTGATCTTCTAAAGCAACATATATTCGATTATTGGCGTGAGTGAATAGTCATTTCTAAGAGCCGAATTCTAGTAGGCATGCTCAGTTCCTGACCTGCCTTGAGCCTCGATGACCAGCTGCCAGGTAAATCATGAGGGAAGGAGCTGCTGCAAGGAGTACAAAGTAACCATCTTCCCCGCCTACTGTGAAGATTATTGATGGAGGGAGCCCACGTGGCTGGAATCACGGATAGGGCAGCTGGTATACGTTGCTCCTGTACCCTTGTCAGAGGGACATGATCAGTTATACTTCCATGGATATGCGAGACATTATTTTCCACTTGAAGCGTCGTAATCCTACCATGTTTGCTTTTGCATTCGGGTTGAATGGTACGCCATTCTTCGCAACAGTGAAGCTTCTAACTAATGAAGCAATTACTTTGGCAAGCTCGTACGCTAAAGACACTACCGGTAACAGGAGAAAGAAGTAGAAATGCTCTCTGATTTTAGTGGCTATGGTCCTTGGGTCGTGGCACGCCTTACAGAAAGACTTCATAAGTCAACCTTTCCTGTGACAACCAACGGAGCTGAGAAATTAGTTGTCTGTCAAAAGCCCATCCCCTTCCAACAACCCGTCCTCTGGTCCTATAATAGAATTAAACAAGGGAAAACATATGAAATACGATTTGCAACTTGTTGTGAGGGAAGAGACTGGCATTGAAATACCATATCTCCCTCTTCACAAGTTTATTCTGCATTCTATTCGGAGTTTGGGGATATTGGTTGTTTGATAATATCGATGTATCCTAGAACAATTTAAAACCGATAAACTCTTGTCTTTTGTCTTTTTGCCAGCAAAAATCAATTGGTTGTGCTCAAGATTGCTGAAGTAGGGAACCTGACAGCAAACCGGTGGTGACAAGGATAGGACGGTGATCAGTGGGATTATTGACTGGGAACGTGCGCTAGGATCACGATAATTATTATTACTTTTTACTTTTCCTTGTTTTGATTGCCCGGTACGGATTATTAATTCGCGCTTCATATGTCTCGGCGACTCGTCAGAGAAGCCACACACTTAGGCTGCCTCTAAATTTTGATCGTCAATATAGCAAAGATAGCATCATATAAACTAGACTTGAATAAGGTAGAACGGATAGGGCGAGACAAAACACAACTCAAGTACCAGCTTTGTATGATTATGTGTGTCGCATGTGGAACCGTTGAAAAGTACTTAAAGGCCGGCTTCGCTTCCTTCATATCGTGCAACTCAATCGAGGTTTCGGTCATTTTCGAAGCAAAAACTCACATTCTCGTTTAATATTTTGCTCTGGACTAGTTGCAACATGAAGATCAGTTTTACAATTTCCTTCTTCTCGACTCTCTGCAATGCCCTTGTGGGACTTTCGTGGAGCTTTTTAGATGCACCACCATCGGGCCTCCGCGATATTGTGTTTCCCATGAGCATTGCAGGGGCGCCTCACACGTCAGGGTACTTCTTCGCTCAGCAGTTTAACTTCATTGGCGATGACAATTCTGGATACATTGGTCTTCAACCACGCCCAGACGACAATGGCAATTCCATAATGCATGCTGCCTTCTCAAGCTTTGCGGTTGGAGCAACCACAGACGACAGTAACTGTAACCCTGGCGCTGATGGGGGTCCTAGAGTCAGCTGTGCCATTGAGATAGCCTCCAGTTACGACGATGGATATCACCTGGCCGTCAAAAACATAGGAGGAACCACGTGGGAGGGAGTTTTGGTGAATCAAGAGACGCAAACCAAAACACATATTGGCTCATGGACATTGCCAGCTGTAACGGAAGGGATATCCGGTAGTCAAGTTGGTTTTGTGGAATATTATCCCTGGAACGCTGGGTCTCATTCATGCCGCTCATTGCCCCACACTAAAGTCACATTTGGCGATGTGTTCTCCAGTTCTGGACCAGGTAATGTGAGCGACGCGCATGAGTATGGCGATTGTGTTGGACAGGTGGGCTTCACGGCCCACCAAGATTCTGCTGGTGTCTATATACAGGTCGGATTTTAATATCTGTTCTCTCTAGATCCCGGAATCTGTTACAATGTATCACTACTGCAAAAATTGTGAGGATGAAGAGGTTATCTTCACTTGCCTGGTTTCATCCTGCCCTCATTTCCTTCTACATAACTCGAGACTTGCACAATATGTGAAATATCATTCTGCTTACTGCTGTAGACTTCGAAGTAGGCCTCTTGACACCACTTCGTACCATGTAGACAGTTGGGGTAGTGCTCGCTCTCGGCTCGATTTGAGACCCTTGGACATAGGTGAGAGCAGCTTAGACATGCCCAGCGCATTCGCCCAAACCAGGGGTAACGTTTAGTCCCCCGAAGAACTCGCTGCAACTCCCAATGTATATGACAGCGTAAACATAATCTTAGTAACGCCTTGATGGCGTTGGCGACAGCGAGGCGATTACATGTAATCTCCCATACTCCACCTCCACGTAAAGTCACAACCCTAATATAATCGTTGGTGAAATATGTAAATAGCCTAATTGGGTCATGGGATGAGAAAACAAATGTGCTCAAGTAGTACTTTGGCGAAGACAGCGTCAAATACATAGCCGGAGCCCTAATTATCATTCTGATTAAGTTGGGGATCGCACTTTTTGATCTTATCTACGAGTAATCAGTCATCTCAAATCAATTTCAAATTCTACCACTTGTAATCGGGTGTCTTATCGAAGGCTCTGGGAATTAGACTTAAGTTGACTGAGCGCGTATTCCTGACTGGCTCGTCACAATGAAAAATTGATGCTAGTTTACTACTGCAGTGTCTAATCATGACATGAGAATTCTCCCAAAACGGGTTGCGAGAATCTGATTAAACACTGTTCTCTTGTTTTAGTAACTCCTCAATGACCTTAGCCACAGCTATGCACTTCTCATCGCCATATTTTCCTGCCACAATTTGCACACCAACTGGCAAGCCTTCTACGAGATCAATATCATCTTGGAGATAGGTCAGTATGCAAAGTTGTATCTCAATGAAGCATACGACTTACATTGCTGTTTATTGAACTCATCTGACCGATTCCTCGGCTGATGACTCGTCCATCCTGCAGACGGCTGATCCTTTTCTCTCTCGACTGTCGAGACTGGGATAACAAGACCCGCCCAATCCAATAAGTTACATATGGTGGTGTAACCAACGTACTGGCTGGACTTGACCCATGTCCATGGCTTATATCCGGCCCAGGGTGTTACAGGAGTGATGAGAGCGTCGAGCTCACTCTCGTGCCAGCGGCGGAGATACTCCCCTTTGTAGGTGTCGATGTCCGCAAGAAGCTGCATTGGCCCTCAGCGAGAGGCCTTATGGTTAGAAATGCCATGATAGCTACGATAAGGTACGGGTAGGTAGTCGGCTCACCTGATGAGTTTCTTCTGTGGTGAGTAGATTCGCTGAAGTACCAACAAGCATTCCCTCCACCAACGGCTCGCCAGACATCTCGCAGAGCTTTTTACAACCCATTCCGCCATCCGACATAACAGCCTTTTTCCATAAATCATAGGCGTAACCATGCGAAGAAGCGTCCCATTCGATGACTAAGATAGTTAGTAAGAAACATAAGTAGATGCAAAGAAACTGTGTATTAGTTACCTTGATGCCCTGCTGATCGTAGAGAAGTGATGACCTGCTCAACAGCTCTCTGAATAGGGGGTTGAGGCTTGACCACACCATCATCCAAAATAAAGCCAATCTTCAACTTCCGTCCTAGAGGACGTATCGTGCATTCTTCAGCCCTCCAAGGCACGGGAACTACAAGGTTATCAAGTTCCCAGGGCCTAGCTTGTGGTAAGGCTTCCATGTAGGTTTCAATCGAAGATAGACTAGTTGCCATAGGCCCAGCACTCGCGAGCACGATTCTCTGCTTAAGTCTTCAGAATCAAAGGTTAGTATATATCTTTTAGGACTGAATATTTGCAGATGGTGTTCAGTACGCACCCTCCTCGCTCATAAGGATGGCGGGCGTAAGTAGGCGAGAGGCCGTATATACCGCAGAGAGCAGCTGGGATTCGAACCGAACCGCCGATATCAGTGCCGATACCTAAAGGACTACCTCGAGCCCCGATTAAGGTCGATTCTCCTCCACTGCTGCCGCCGGAGATGAGGTTGCGGTTGAGATGATGGACACATTGCCCAAAGACGTGGTTGAAGGAATCGGACATCTGAACTTTGTGTGAGCCAGAGAAAATTCAGATAAAGATGAAGTGCAAAGATTAAAATAAAAAAATTTACCATCAAAGATTGAGGAATGTTCGTTTTGACATAGAGAACTGCGCCGAGCCTACGCAACATTGTAGTGGCGCCAGCGTCTCGAACAGCGGGCTTGTTAGTTAGACCGACCCATCCTACAATCAAAATTTAGCCAAAGCTCTGATTACTTTCCATTTCGACAATGCTCAGCATTGCTAGCTAAGTTGATTCCACTCACCAATCGAGGTGTCATGGCCTTTTACATCAACCGAATCCTTTACGCTGATTGGCAATCCATGCAACGGACCAACTGGCTTCCCGGTGCGGGCTAAGATATCGTCAAGCTTCTTAGCCTCAGCTAACGCCTCTTCAAAAAATATCTCGGTGCAACACGCCGTTAACTGGTGCGCAAGCGCTGCCCGCTTGGCAAACGAGCCAACAACCTGAACGGATGAAAGCTGCCCCGATGCGAGTTTCTGTAAGAGGTCTGTGGCATCTCCCGTCTCCGTAATTTCCAGTTCCTCCGGGGTCAGGTAACCAGAGGTACGGATATATTCCAGTGCGTTGGGGACATCGTCCTTTGACGGGACGGGGTTTATGTGCCAACTTTTGGGGATCTTGGACAATTGCTGCGCGCGTTTCTCGGCGGCAAGCGCGATGTAATCCTTTGGCTGCGTTTGAGGAAGAGAGGGGCCGGAATGGGAGACTTGCTCTTCTATAAGATGCATGATGAAGTATCTTTATGCGTTGAGAGCATGTAATGAAATGTGTTCGGGTTGTGATGCAGTACCGGTGTTAACAACGGTATTTCTCTCGTTTTAAGTACAGAGTCCCTGCTACGGAACTCTAGATTGCTTTTATGGGGAAATTGAGCTCCCACTGATTAGACAGATCAGGTGGAATGATGGGGCGTGATTGGGGTTGAATAGAAAGGTTTCCTGATGTGGAAGTGTTCTCTTATCTCCGCAGCGTGAGTACCTTATCAGTGATCGCGACGGGTGCAGAGGAAGTACTGGTCGTTCATGTAATGTTATCCTCGTATAACATTACATTTGCCAATATTTTTCACTTGGGATCAGAGCCGTTTCAGCTGCAAAGCTCGGTGCGTCAACATTGATGCGGTTAGTAGACCGCAGCGCTGTTTAGACAAAGATCTTGCGTGGCAGCTGTTACCAGAGAATGTGCATGGATGGACGAAACAGCAAGCAAAACCACACAGAAGCGCACAGAGGAGGGAGTGAGGTACATGGAAGAGCGTAAAGTACCCGCGGTTAGGTTCCCCTTCTTGACGGGATCCAATCACTTTGATTCACGATTAATAAGATGAAGTGGCAAGGGACGAGGGACGAGGTAACTTGGATCGACCGACGTACGGATAGTATTCCTTGAGGTATCTACTAAGCGAGTCTCCCTATTGTCCCAAGGCATGTTCTCCACACCAGGTAGACACATGACTCCTTGTCGAGATTAAAAAGCTTCCGACGATTTTGCATCAGGAATCTTGTCAACCACTCTCCGCCAGTCCTTTGACGCCTCGTTGCTTGGTGCCCTATGACCTGGACAAATCCCTCGTTGAATCCGCACAATAGCCGAGGTGCGTCAAGGTTGCCTTCCAGATTGGGTTAAGAGAGGACCGAGATATTGCGGAGGAGAACGGGGTCCTTGAAAGATTTGGTTCCCTTCCGCAACTGGAAAGATATCAAATAATTTTGGCGTAAATTAGGAGCTAGCGCAAATCAGCGTCGAGCTCTGTTTGGATTTTGCACGCTTGAGCTTGAGTGAGAGGGCGTAGTGGGGGGGGGGGGTCTCGTAGCGGGGATCGTTAACCATTCTCCAAACGAGCAATATAGATGTCTATATACCAAACATCAGTAGTGGTTATCCCCTCAGTTACCGGTACCTTGGTTCCCCAGCATCATGTTATCTGATTCATCAGAGCTAATATCAGATTTCTCTTAATTTTGGTGGTGGCTACTGTCAGGGATAGACGCGCGATACAGATGCTATGATCTTATTCCCCATCTGGAATCGCGGAATTTGCTCTGCGCGGAGTAACTTAATTGGCCTCGGATCATCACTACCGAAAATTGTCCGACTCTTGCCTCCTCGTAACAATTATCGGACCTGGACGGAAATGGTCTCACGGTTTGTGTTGCGACACTATGGGCGCTACCATGAGAGGCCTCTATACTCGATGATTAGCACTGCGACTTTTGAACGATAATTTCTTTAATATCGTCTGGTGTCTAATCAACTCTTTTGGGTTCCTTGTTCGCATCAGAAAAGGCGAAGCTGTTGGCTATACCGGTACTTACATATTTGCGTCCGAGCGATATATTTACTTTTAGGATGTAATGACACGACACTGGTTAGGCCCTACCTGCGAATGCAAACGGCAGCCTGGTACAATCGCCACCTCATCACGGATACACAGGAATGGTGGCGCCGATTCAAAGCTGGTAGGCGTTTCTTCAACTGTGGATCAGACGTGTCGTAATTATCTGGAATTGACGCTGAAATCATCACGGCACCATAAGCACATAACCGGGGCTCGTTCCCTTGCAAAGATGAACTCGACAAGGTTGGATCAATGAGGCATACTGCGTCCTTATTGAACATGTGCAAACCAAGGGTGCGTGCTACGCGATCCTAGCGCGTCATCATAGCACGAGACAGAATTGAACAGGAAAGGCTTGTGCTGACTGACTACGTACCGCTAGGAAGATGGCATTTGAGAGCTGTGCTGGAGTTTGAATCTCCCCTACAGTTTGCGTCTTAATTGATATAAGATAATCTAATCAGTGCACATTCACGGGGATGTACGGTAATTAGGTTTCGTATACAATTGTACCGTAGTAGCTCAACGTTTCAGCAAGCCGAACTAGACAATTCGAGATGTAAAGTTATGCATGTCCGAGCGACCTGTCTAAACTCTTTGAGGTAGTTCTTGTAATACTCAATGAGTAACTAGCTCGGGACCGTAATTATTTACCGTGGTCGCGAGTGATTAAGTTAAAGGATGACCTCACAATTTGGACAGTTTGTTGTTTATTATTATATGGATAAATCTTAGAATCCTAATAAGACGTGCTAATTGATGATACTGCCGTGTTTTTACTGGGCTTGTTGATGGGTATATTATCGTTACAGCCATGAGCTCTCAAGTACGTCTACTCTATGGGTGAACAGCCGGTGGCAATCCATTGACTTCAAGATGACGTCCAGTGTCTACGGCAGGTGACACTACACTTTACTTCCAGGTGCAACTAATCAAGCCCAGTTATTATTGTTACATACTGGCATTATTAAAAGACACAAAAGTCTGCACATTCTTATCAGTTCATACCTTTAGTCGTTGCTCCGCCTGGTCAGCATCCGAGTAAAGTGCAATATTAATCACTCGGTAAGTAAGCCGCCCGACTTTCTAGCTCAGTTTTTGTGTTACACAGCATGCCTCTCACCGAATGGGAGAGAGACACATTGCAACCCGGGTGCAACCACGGATTGGCGTTTTCCACACTCTCCTTGTCGCTCTCACTCTGTCTTGAGTTCAAATCTACGCTGCTACCTCTACCAGGAACGATACTTTGCTAATCGCCGAATCCCATGACAGGCTCAAATGGCGGGTACCCATGAGCGCCATTTATCTTGAGATCATTTGCTGGTAAATATATGACCATGCAAACTCGGGCCGCATGCTGAAAGCTGGGGATGAGCCATTGGAACGTAGGCTTTTCAGTGGGCAGAATTACCTCGATCCACTGCATATACACATTTGCTAGGGCTAATGCCGGGTGGTCGCACTCAGACTCAGCGCGTTACCCAAAAAGGGCATGATATACTTCATGTTGATGATCATCCTAAAGATAGAAAACTTTCATCGAGCCATTTTCACATATGACTGGTTTAGAAGTCGAACGCACATGGATCCATGTTTCAATACCGTGCATATGAGGCCCTCTATCATGAATGCATGGCGGACTGAGGCTCTAGAGGATCAAAATTTGGACTATTATCGACATGTGGGGAGAGAACAATAATAGATTGTTGTCTCCCCCGCTTCTGAAGACTTATTGAAAACATCTCCCTGATCGAATTCACTCAAACAGCAATCACTATTCTCTGTTTTGGTACAAACCTCATCGACTTTATTCACTTTCAGGGATCTCAACATCATGCCCGAGGGACCGTTAAACGGGGGAGAATCTGAGCCAAAGAGCGTGAATCTTGAAGATGACCACAGACCCGAGCTCTCGTCAGCCTCCCTCCGCCCTCACTGAGCCATTTAACTAACAATGATTACAGCCCTTATGCCAGTGCAATCTGGTCACTGTATTTTCAAAATAGCGGACCTCTTAATGTGCCATCTCAGTTCCTAAGCCAGAGCCCGACGCTTGCCTTGCTTACTCAATCAACACCCGAATTGGGTGTCCCCTCACATACTCTTCACTTTGATGATATTTCCCCTGATACGGGCCACACTTTGGCCCACTTTCTTCACACTGGGAGCTATGAATGCCTCAAACCAAAAGGAGAATCTCATGCTGAAAGGACCGCTGCCGAAATAGCAACAGCCTGCCGCGTATATACTGCTGCTGAATCATGGAAGCTTTCGTCTCTCTGCGACCTCGCAGCAAAAGAAATGATGCGCCTAGGCGACCAATTGAGTCTCCTTTCCATTATTGACACCTTGGAACAAGCCAACTCGACGGCGATCTCCCTGCCAATAGTGACCACGTACTTCACATCCCGCATCACATCTGTTTGCGAAGACTCAGCAACGGCAGATCAGATTCTGGTTGAGATCGGGACACCCAATACGATCAGCAAACTGATCCTCAAATGCTTGGTAGAACTTAGTGGTAGATCCCTGTCGTGGAAGAAGCCAGCACCTCCAAACGGTGTTTCTGCAAAAGACGAAGATCAAGCTGGAGAGTGTTCATCTGCAGACTATTCGTCTAAGAAACCGGATATGCCCCTTGAGGACCCAGACCTGGAAAGCGTTCTGGAAGAGGGTAACATTGAGGGAAGTATCTCTCAATCCGAGGAGTATACACTCGAACCTGGGGAGAAAACTCCTGTATCTGAGCATATCGTACTTCAAGACAAACAAGGTGAAGAGTCACCTCCAGAAATCAAGAAAGAACCACCAGGTGGTCTATTGGAGGTGAGAGACACAGGGGAATATCGGAGACTCGCTCAACTGTCATCTTCATCTAGGGTAATTGAAGAGGGTAAGTTATCACCGAGTGAATACGCTATTAAAGGTGTGGGTTGGGATGATTTATTTGACTAACAAACACAATAGTCGATACACCGGCTGCCAAAGAGGCCACTGCTGCCGATCCAGATCATCCAGCGCCTATAAAGCCGATGTCCCCGAAAGAAAAGAAGAAGGGGAAGAAAGTGAAGAAGAAAAAGGAGGCAAATGACCTCTGAGCTTTCTGAGTTTTTGAAGCTATCTCGACGTACTTCCTTTATTTACTCCTTCGACGTGGCATGATGAAACTGTGGTCCCTTGTTCGGAGTTGGAGATGAAGTAAACCAAAAAAGAGCTTCATATCTCTGCCTCCAATTACTACTCATGCACTGTATGTTAGGAGCCGGTTGATAATGGGTTTGCTACCATCTATTGGCAATATGATGCCGCAGATTGCTAACATCGTTTGTTGCTCTTCGTTTGGATTAATTGATTTCCACTCAGAGTTAGAGGACTGAGTCATAACCTTCTGTTCTTTTTGAGTGATAACCAGACAGTATACGGTAGCCTTGGTAGTGAATATTTGTTATACTTTCTTTAAATAATTACTAAAACAACAATACTATCACACTAGGTGAAGGAAAGGAAATGAAATGCAAGTTTGATGCTATTTATCTGAATAGTAGTGCGGTGCTTTGTTATCTGATCCATGGTGTTCTCTGGAATATTTAGGCTAAATGCTTGTCTAACTCGAGGCGAGCCTGTCTAATTTCATATGAGTTCTTGATCCTAAGCATTTGAGTGGTCTGTATCATTCATGTAATCTCTTTCAGGAAGACCGAAATGAAATACTTGAATGCCTTGCCACCTGTTTTTTTATAGATAAACTAAAATAATCTGAAACTCAGTTGATCAGCCCAGGATATCTCGATAGTGAACTCTGATTAAGTCGAATCAACTATATCTATACGTTTATCTCATTGCTTTGGTTCCGTAATAAACCGATGAGGCACTCCATTCCAACATCTACATGTAATGGGTCTTTTCTGTATCATAACGCTCCCGCCTTTGTGTTGGCCTTTTACGTTCTTTTGAGGTGTCATTACGCCATAGGGACCGGTCCTGCTACGAGCTAGCTATATGATAACGTGAGCTTGCTTCGTCAACATTTTATACCAGTTTGCGGCCACTTCACTTCATCGCCTTGGCTTCAGTCATCTGTCTGATTAATAATATCTGGCATATACGAGACAAAAGGCATTCTACCTTAGAAATTAGGCCGATAAAAGAGAAGATATTATGATTTTAAGACGCTTGAAGTGCTTTTTCGCAGTGAAGTATGATTGGACGATGATAAGATACGAGGAGAACGTTTAGATACTAGTTAGGGAGGCCATAATATAAGACCATCCTTATAATCCCAGCACTTATGGGTAAGGTGGTAAACTTTGAGTCTTGGGTTAGAACCCAGAGCAAGATTCTTTAGTCGCAGTAGGGGTACCTAATTTAGATATAATTCTATTGATCTAAAATTAGGTTGACAAAATTTCGATCACAGCCTTTCCAATACCCCCCTTCCCTTTATATACCAACCCACACGCCTCCCTCACTTTAGAAATATCTCTCAGGTCCACTCGAGTCCCTACCACGGGGACCACCTTTCCTTCCTCCGCACACGCCGCCAAAGTTGCTAAGTCTTAAGCATTTGGGTCCAAAAATAAGTACTGATACTCAACACCCCAGCGCTTTGCGCGAACCTTGCGATACGTATCCAGTATATTCAACGTCAGGCGCCCATACCATGGGACCTGCGGATTATCTGGTCGTCGCATAATGCTTGATTCTTGAAGCTGTGTGCCGGAAGGTAGAGTAGCAATAGAGATAATAAGACTAGTTGACGGAACCATGAGGGAAAGGAAGGTCATGGCTTCGCCGGTTGTATCAAGAACAAAGTCGACTGAGCGAGGGGGAATAACTTCGTTTGGGTTCTGCATGGTATAATCGATAACTCAAGATTTGTCAA
The DNA here is from genome assembly GCA_930272665.1 of Mariannaea elegans. NCBI lineage: Eukaryota > Fungi > Ascomycota > Sordariomycetes > Hypocreales > Nectriaceae > Mariannaea > Mariannaea elegans. Next base: position 130,328 of record CAKNEU010000077.1, read on the forward strand.
TGCAGTGAACGAAATGGAATAGTGGAGGTTTATGACGAACCTTGACCGACTATGCTTTTACCGAGAAGTTCCGGTACTTTACTGACCTTTTCTGTTGAAACGGTTGTAATAACCTTGCCAGCGAGGAAGACATTCTTCGCCAATTGACAGGCGTATGATCCAGTTTCACTGACTGTTAAATCTTAGTATGGACCTATTCATATACGGGATTTAGATGAAATTCACGGCCAGCCGGTATGAAAACCGTCTTTCCGGCTAACGAGCCCTTATACTTCCCCAGCGTCTGTAGTGCAGTCATTCCAGCCAGTGGCAGAGAAGCTGCATCGCTAAAGGAAAGATTCTTCGGCTTAAGTGCAACATAATGCTCAGAGCACTTGGCATATTCACTCCATGCACCTATAAATCAATACGTCAGTCATATATACGTTTGTTATAAACTCAGTCTGTTCAAATGTGTATACTTGCCTCTGGTCGCTTCAGGCAACCGCGTATAAACCTCATCGCTGACCTTGATACTCTTCACTTCTTCCCCAACCTCTGTTACTACACCTGCACAGTCATACCCGATTTTGTATGGGAATCTCCATTTTCGTTAGCCAAGATCGTGTTCCTTGATTCAGCTCAGAATCTTCACATACTCTTCCCTGACTGAAAACTTGAAGGCCCCTGCCGCTTTTTTTACATCCACAGGGTTTATGCTTGCAGCGTGTACTTGAAAAACCACATCTGTAGGCTCAGACACAAAAGGCCGGGAGAGTGCAGAGAGTTGGTACGCTGAAGGATCAGTGTACGAGGGCGCGGTAACGGATAGCATTTCTGGAGCCATCCTGAGGGATAATATAATAGTGTTCAACATTTAACGTGAAGAAAGAACAGAAATCAAAATTGCAACAGCCTAGATATAGCTGTTCTAATGTAAAAGAATAAACCACCAAGTTCAACATTGCTCCGGAGTACTTTTGCCACGGCGGCGTAACAATCCAGCCGGTGGGGCCGTTTCGCCTCCGCTCCGTCAATCCCAGTGGCGGAATTAGACAACACTGCAGTTGGGATCGGGTTTCATTTATGCTGTAATTGCGTTTATATAAGTTTAGTAAATGTTGGGTTTAACAGCAAACGCCTTTGAGCGATTATGATGGATTGTCTGAGCCAAGTGTATAGTTAGTCATGATCCTCATAATCAAAGATTCTTCAGTTATTTAAGTTTATTCACTTTTATTAAAGAAAGATCTAGAATTAAAAATAATATTGTAACAGCAATGACAACACAAGACAAACATTTAAATGTGATTTCTAAACTACGGTCACACTACAGGGTAGGCCTACCAAGAAATTCTCAAGATTACAAAGCAGTATGCTGAAACAGGACTCAGCCATTGTGGCTTCCTTATGCTGGCATCTGGTGTCAAAAAGACTCTCCCCCAGCAGATATATTGAATATGGTAACTTAGTACTGACCCCTTCTAAATAGGCGGATATTGATCTCTTGCATTCAAATTTCGTGGGCCCGCTGCACGATGATGGCTGATGCTAGGTAACGGAAATGTGAAAATTACCACAGGGTTTTGCACTTTTGGAGAGTCTATAACATGTCGTAATCTATCCATATATATATACCGGTCTTCATTAGTTTTTTTTTGGAGAGCCCAAACCATTTAACGTATCAAGTTCACGGTCTGTGAAACCTCCTTTGCTACCATTATCCCCATCTTCGGAGAATTGCTTGACGATCCAGCCTGAAATTCAGGATTTGTTGAATTAAAGTCTTTCCCTACCGTTGCGTGGGACTGGATACGTCCCTCGGACCTTAGGTCTCCCAGCTCTAGACTCTCCTCTGAATCCCCCACCGTCACGAAGCCACTTCTGGATTTCGACGTCATCTTGGGCTGGATACTGGCTGTACTGTGGAAGTTCCGAGACTCATGCGAAGGTCCGTATTTGTTTGAGCTTTGGTGGCTGGACAGGAATCGCCGGAACATCTTGTCGAAAATGGGACGGAGTAGAGGAGAGCACGCAACGAGTATGACAACACCGACCTCGGCGTAGGTCCAAGTAATGACCTGGGGCACAGAGTAGGAGAAGTCGTTGAAATCGATTTTTCGAAGAGAGATAAGCCGGAGGACAGCAAATATGACCGAGCTAAGGAAATGTCAGGAGCGCCACAGGCAATGCAACTAGGGAGATCGTGACTTACACAATGCCAATGCTGAATATTCCAATAAGTGCCATCTTGTATGGCTTCTTGACCTGTAAGCCCAGGATCACTGGGAGAGGCAGAGCGCACATGGACACATCTACAATGACGTTAATAATGCTGACAGCTGTATAGCCAGCAATCTGATCTCCACACTTTCCATGAGCGGTTGGATCCCAATTTTTCTGGATTGGACGGCATATCAACAAGCCGATCAGAAGCGTCATCACCATCCAGCAGGCTTGTATAACGATAATCACCCAAGTGAAAATCTGAATACTGTGAGCAACTTGGGAATGTGATACCAAGCATGTAGGATAGTAACTGGCACTCACCCAAAATACTCGGACTGGAAAAACACGTTTGAGCATCCAAAGAATGCTCCATTTACTCGTGCACATAGAAAGACCATATAAACCTTGAACGGCGAGCATAGTCTGGAGTCGAAGCCACTGATGTGAGTGATCTGACGCTTTCGGATAGGAATTGAGGTTATCAGCTGGAGACCTAAAACTTACTTGCGTGAGCCTGGCAATATTGCGTTTATTCAACTGCTTCATGTGGTAACCCACACCACCAAGATATAGTACTTGTATTGTCTATTAGCTCTACTTGTGGCCATTGCAAGATCAATTGGCGACTCACACAAGAAAAATGCCACTACCATGCCGTAAAATGCGGCCTGTTGCAGTTGTTAGCAAATCAATCTGAATCGCTAGGTAATGGTAGAAAAAAACGATTTTCTTACCACAGAGACGTAAAACAACGCATCCTCGACGTTGAGAGGTGTGTAACGTACTCTCCTCGCGTACAATCGGAGGCCAGACCAGACAGCAATCAAGACACTGAAAATGACGACCGTCCTTAGGGCCTCATGAACCTCTGCTCTAGGAGATAAAGGGACGGTAGATGTTGTCAACTTCTCCGTATCAGACGCCATTTCGGTTCAAAGAGACACGCGGAACCGGAAAGACAGAGGAGTACTTCGAAAGAAACATTCGCCCTTTGGGTGGGGGTGGGAACCATTCTTCATCAGTTCGGTTCTGTGCACTACGCCGCAGACAGGAATGGCCCCTGGAAACGAGTTCATGTAGCATCTGCGGGAACTGTGAAGGCGAATCGTGTTTTCCTGCCCTTGCTGCATCCTTTACCAGGGTGGACGACTCTGGAGTTCGAGTAGGAGATGCCATTTTGGGAAAGATATTCATATCGTATCACTCTGCGGTGATTTATTTAGCTTCTGAATATTCGTATTCTTAGCTCTCTTCCACTACTGTACGCCATCTCGTCAATCAACCCCTGTCAATCTGACACTGACACTTGAACCAGGAACTGCCTAATGTTTTGTAAGATTCTTCCAACAGACGCCACAGCCCATAGAGCGGTGCAACGAATTGATGTTTTGAGATGGGTTCCGAGATTGCGTGATGGCTCGTTGGTTCACACTTGTTGGTTCTTGACTCCTGACAAGGGTCGGCTGCAATTCTCCTGTGCCGCACCTAGCTCCGTTCCATTGCGGGTTTGGTCCCCGAGTGAGGACTTTGTCGAAACCAAGGATTACGCGTTACAGGAGGAACAGCAACGCTGAGGACATAGGTACTCCACGTGAAGGGATAGGGCCAATCGTTTCCACATGCATCATTTAGCCGTATGTTTCCAACCATGCCGAGGAGTGCCTGGGGTTTGCGAATGTTACATTGTCGTCAGGTCAAATGCAGGGTCACAACACGAATACAAGGATCCTATGCCCGTGGAGAAATGCTTTAAGCCAAAACCGTGCTGTGATCGTGGCGGGCGACCGCATTTCCCCTGTTTACCCGCTGCGCCATGGCACCATCTGTCGGTGCAACTTATCGGTTCGCCATCCTGCTCGCAGGGGTCGAGATCCAAGAGGATTTCTACACAGGCTACATTACTGCCTCCTTCTCCATCTGATTGCCTTTGCACCGAATTCTCACACAATTAGTTTCTTGAATGTTCCATTGAGGCCGATCAAAATGAGCTCAATTATACATGACTACGTTATTGTGGGAGGTGGCCTCGCTGGCTGTGTCCTCGCCAGTCGTTTGCAACAGTACGATGAAGCGTCTAAGATTATTCTCATCGAAGCTGGCCCAGATACGCGAACTCGCCCTGACACTCTCAACCCACAGACTCTGAATCTAGGTGGAGAGTTGGACTGGAAGTACCAGTCAGAGCCTATTCCTGGATACCTCAATCGCTCCATCCCCGTCAACGCTGGCAAAGGATTAGGTGGCGGCTCTTCTATCAACTCCGGTGAGTTGAGTTTCTTGTCTATAGCTACAAACGAGTGACTCATTAACTTTCTTTCAATATACAGGGGGCTGGACTCGGGGATCCGCTATAGAGTTCGATGAATGGGCAGCACTAGTCGGAGATGAGCGGTATAGCTATAAGGGCCAGCTACCTTGGTTCAAGAAAGCCGAGCATTGGTGCGACGACAAGAACCCCGAGCAGCATGGCCAAGATGGACCAATTCATATTGTGTCTGCTGAGTCCACCAATCGTATATTTCCGTTAAGCGAAGATGTTGCTCAAGCTTGGGGAGAGTTGGGTGTTGCCGCACTTCCTAATCTAGATCAAAACGCCGGTGACAATCTTGGCCGTGCTTATATTTGCCAAGCAAGGCATGGCGGTAAACGGTCGTGGTCTGCTGGTGAATATCCTCTTGAGGGAGTCGAGATCCTATTCAACACGCTTGTCAAGAAGGTCGTCTTGGATAGTGACAGTGGAACTCCAAAAGCAACCGGTGTTGAATTAGCTGATGGCACTGTCATTTCATCGAAGAATGTCATTGCTGCTGCTGGGACTTTCCGATCTCCACAACTCTTGCAGCTGTCGGGCATCGGTGCATCCGCCGACTTGAAAGAAGTTGGAATTGAGCCAATTGTCGATCTTCCCACCGTCGGCGAAGGTTTGACCGAGCATATGTCCTTCTTCCAACACTGGCGCTTACGTGACCCTTCTGCTGGCTATACGCTCGGATCTCCAAACCCCCTCTTCGCACAGCCACAATATGCTGAGGGAGTGCCCATGGACTGGATTGTATCTAGGACGGTCGGAAAGGAAGGTCTCGCCGAAGCTATCAAGAGGGATGAGGGTGTTGAGCCTGATGAGTCTCACCCCTTCCTGAGCAAGGCACGTACTTTCATTGAGAATATTGTTTTATACGCCAAGGTTCCTTTCGGTGGTGTTCAATTTGACGCCGAACATATGACCACTGCTATCGTAAGCTTTCTACCTACCTCGAGAGGTAGTATATCTTTACGTTCAGCTGATCCCGATGATGCACCTAAAAGTAAGTATGGTCACTTGTTACAAGTCATAGTAGCTAACCACGGCTTCTAGTCGCCTTCAATTTTCTTTCTACTGAGGTAGACAAGTACGTTTTCCGAGAGGGCCTTCGACAACTCACTCAATTCATGCTGGGTACCAAGTTCGGGCAGTATATTGTTGGTGAATCGGTGCCAGAGGGCCTGGGCCTTGACCCAGTTACCTTGGAAACTAGTGACGAAGACCTCGACCAGAGATTGGCCACTGCCAGTTCCACGACATGGCACCCATCTGGAACCTGCTCTATGGGCAAGGTGGTCGATACAGAATTCCGCGTCCATGGTGTTGAGGGTCTTAGGGTTGTGGATGCCTCGGTGATCCCCGTGCCACTTAGTGCTCATATCCAGGCTCCCGTGTATGCTCTCGCTGAGCAGGCTGCTGCCATTATTACAGGAAATGACGCTTAATTCTTGGGCAAGCAAGGCAAAAGTAGTCTTAGACTCTAATTAGCAAATGAAATCAGGGACAACGATCACATGTTCCTGCGTTATGTTGTTCTCACTATCCCTCATTTCTCTGCCCGTTCAACCATACGGATTTCAGTCTTATCGCATAGCATGGCCCCATTGCCGACTAACGAGACAAATAGCCGCTCTGAAACACGAAAACTCCTTCACATTGCCAGCTATCCAACTGTCCTCGAAGATCTCCCATCAACCAATCAGTAAATAGACCTGATCGCTATCTTCCTACGCAACTTAGAAGTGTGTCCGTACGGCAATTTACGATGCAGTATGAGACGCACGCTCTTGGCCACATATTTCGATTAGGAAATGGCCCGACTACTATGATATTCAATCCATTGAAGCCTTACAACAATAAGCTGACGAAGTCATCTGAGGCCAATTTTCTTGCCCCAGATAGCACACTCCTTCCAAGCACAAAAAACACTCCTTTGCACACAGATAGTTGAGAAATCAAGAGTTTCCATTACAACAATTTCCTAAAGGTCTTAGCTCCAATTTCAGCTGTTTAATTTGTCTTCTGCCCTTGTGGGCTCGGGCTTTTTCAACCTTCTGAAGGATATTGGGACCCTCAAGCTGTTGGCTGACCCTGGCCTCGATATCCGGATTGGCCTTCCAACTGGATGACCTGATTCCTTCAATCATATAGTAAAATTGACTGTAGAAATGCTTCTTTCCACATAGGCGGGGCTTTTAAGGCTTTGTTACGATTGGTCCGGGTGATACGGATGACTCGGATGAGCCTGTCTTCGGGCCGCTTCCTTGGAAGGTTGCAGAGGATCCCTTGGAGGGAGCTGTTGATAGCTTCTCTCGTTCAAAGAGACCACATATCACATACGCGCTCTGGATCTTCCTTTCCCAGCCTGAATCACCTCTACGATCCGATAGGATCAATATTTAGAGAAATCTGGGTTGACCGATTTGACAGCTCGTATAAAGCTAAGTGTTGGTCTAAGCCCCTGAGAGTCAGGCAAATTGAGCTTCTTGATGTCTGCAAAAGTTTTATACCAGAAATGTGCTATCTGGGGTGAGGAATTGACCTCGGATGAATTTGTTAGCTTATTGTTATAACGTTTCAATGGATTGAATACTATCATCATAGCTAGGCCATATCCTAAGCCTTGAAAAAACCTAGTCTTCAGGTTTCCTATTGTTCAGGTTGATCAATGAAAGCTATGGTGTCGTGGTGTTCATAAGGTCGGCTTAGCCGTTGTTCCGTGCGAAATCCTTAATAGTTATCTTTAAATACACGCTTGAAGCTGGGCAGCACCATATGGCTTCAGGATGTGAAGATATATCATGATACACAAAGAATAATCTCCCATTCTACCTATTATTACTTAGGCCTCACGATCTGCCTGAACTGAGGATAGGAACTGAAGCCACCTTGGATGTAGTGGCGCTTCGAAGCGGGATAGTATAGATTGAATTTGAGAGTGAGACAGTGGACCAACAAGCGACTCCTTGAACCCCTTGAACGAAACTTGGACGAGAGCATTAGTTGGATAGGGTTTTCATTGGAAATGAATTGCCATGGACTCACGAATGAGAAGTTTTGGGAGCGTCCAGGTGCGTGCCAACTGCTGTAGTAGCAAGAGAAGGACAATCTCACAGTGCTTGAAGTTGGAGTGAAGGGTAGAATCAGTGGCCCCGATGAACTTTTTGTGAACATCGACGAAAATTAATGCAGTAAAAATGATGAAGCATACCGCCGGATCTGCACTTAAAGAGAAAGTACTGTTCCATTGTTCAGATACTGAAGCGATGCTTTGGCATGTCTCAAAGATTTGCTGCCAACTCAGCAGCCATTCCTCTCCTTCACCTAAACGCGTGCAGCTCATAATTGATATAAGTAGCTGCGCCATCATCAAATGAAGAACAGTGACGAGTCTTTCATGGTGGCTGGATTTCGTCTCATTTAGTAGTGCATTACGCATAGGGTTGAGATAGTTCTCCGGGAGAGAAAGGCGTAGTGTAGAAAGGCGTCGGCGGAGATCCGCGAGGGACTCGGTTGCCTCTTCGGGTGATCTTATCATATGCAATTGTAGCGCTCGGCCGACTTGGCGCATAATGGTTGTCGTGATAATATGAAGATTAGGCACTGATGCCTGTTGAGAACTTGACGTGATTGTAGTGACAAGAACCCAAAGATCATCCGGGTTAGATGGTAGAAATTGATTTGTACCAAGATGAGTCTGTTGACCTTCCCCCTGACAATGCGGTTGTTGATCACACATCAACGCGGTGTTGACTAGCTTTTCATCGATCAAGTAGGGAGTTCCACAAGATAGATTGGCGTACGAGTCGATGCGATAAACGAACCACCATAGCAGGCGCCAATCCTCCAAGTCGTTTTGGTTCACTGCACCCCAACCGCGATTGTGAGTATGCAGGTTTCCGTACCTATCAAGGCGATCGAGTCCTTTCCAATAAGCTAAACGGATGAGTTTCCCGACTCGCATCCAAGCATGCTGCCCGGGAAATTGATGAAACTCATAGAATGCCAGGAGGCACGCCTTGCGGAATTGGTCAAGAGAGATGGATTCGCCGTAGATGTCTTCCTGAACCGACCCTGAACTCAACATGACATCTATTTGAGATTCAAGATCAAATTCTCTAGAAGAAAATGTGAACCCTGTTAATTTCGCAGTAATGAGTAATATGGTTAGGGTAAGATCGGAGCTGTATAGAGATCCCTTAAAGTTGGGGAGAAATCTTGCTCTCGAGAAGATAGGAACAGCGTCATGTAGCACTTCTAGGAACCTCTCAAGACTAACGTGCAACAATAAAGACAAGACACTTAGCACAAGGACCAGTTAGTTGTGGTTAGGAGCACGTACAGGTATTCCTCCTCCTCGGGGAGGATACCGAGTTGAATTGAGTGGTCACTCCTGCTCGCTGCATCTTGAGATGACTCAGAACCAGTAAGAGCATTGGAATCAGTAGATGCAACAGATCTAGAATTAGACGTTGTTTCTATCGCAGAGGATTCATCCTCATTTAAGGGCCGGCAATTAGTGGGATGTCGCTGTCGGTCTTTATCGCGAACTGAGACAATGTTTAGTATGATGAACTGAAACTGTTTCCACGATAAAGGGGCACATAGTTTGCCCTCTGAAGTAATATGGAGAAATTGCTCGTACCATGGGATCTTTGTGCCGACCGCCGGGGGCCACGGCGGGACCCACGAGGCGGTCCCGGTCTGCGTCTTAACGATGAATACGTGCAGGTGTATCCACGCTCAAAACAGCGAGAGCATGTTGGCCGACTTAAATCACCTATTGCGCAGATGCTGGTTAGCCCTCATGCCTGACGGGTAATTAGAACATCGATTTGCGAAACCGGTGCACTGCTCCCATACACTTTACTTTCTTCCTAGCGAGTTTGTCAGCTAGCGTAATGTGACTATGGCAGACTCTAGCGATCCAGGCATGAAAATACCAGATACAGTTATCGCAAACCCTAGACCCTGGAGGCTGGCTCTCGTTGGTGCGATGGGTCTGCAAGGGCTGCAGGGCTTCGGTTGCTTCGGTATCGAAGGACAGTGTCGGCACAGCTGGCAACAGGCGGTGCATGGTCATTGTCGACCCACGGTATCCGCAGTTCACGACTTTGTAGCCTTTGGGGTATCTATCGAAGACGAGTTTGTAGGGAAGACGAGGGTTGAAGCGGAGAACTCACGGAAGATGTTCCAACAAGAGCCGACCAGGAGGATGAACCGGAGCACTAAGGTTATGCCGAAGCATTTGGGGCCAATCCTGGCATATGTACAAGGATCAATTAGTCTAGTAAGAAAAAGAAGATCCTCCGACGGAGTTGTTCCGGAGCTAGCCTCCTTGGGCACACGTTTACCATACATTAAGCCCTACCTCGGTATCGCTCGCCCCGTTTCCAGCGTTTAGGTAGTCCCACGATCTAGAGAGATGGTGGTCGAACATTTCGTGTGCTGAAATACTTGATATTACTTAACCTAATGGCTTCCGCTGTCCTGATAACGGCACTTCTCATGCCACTATTAAAGAAAGTGGCCGTGATTGATCGCCCAGCTTCTCGTAGTTCGCAAAATGTCCTCCTTTTCCCGTCTTATTCGGTTTGAGTGCGAAGAAGACGACAAACACTACTTTGCTGACCTGGGACCCGATTCCGATGGCGTACCGTCTCCAGGGACGAAACTAGATGCGTTCGGGTCAATGGATGCGCTCACCAATAAGGCTGAGCAGAGAACCGTGACTGTACGACGGGTACATTTCCCCGCATTTCAATTCTGACAAACGTCAAAGTTCAAGCGCGTGGTGGGCTAACCTGCATCGACAGTTGTTAGCACCTCTTCCACGAGAAGGCATTCCAATCTATTGCGTAGGTCTCAATTATCGCAGCCATGCCGCAGAGGCAAAAGTATGAGCTACCCACATTTCGTCCTGCCACATTCTCTGACGCCGTTGGAAAACAACAGCTCTCAATTCCATCATATCCTCCATTATGGACAAAGCCAGCAGCATCCATCGCGCACCCCGATGAAGACATTCCTGTCAATGATTTCTGCGCTAAAAGCCTACTAGACTATGAGGTTAGTAAGGCTGCTATGACCCTCTCATGTAGCCTCAATGACTGATCACCTTCCGAGAGCTATAGGGAGAATTAGTGTTTGTCACGTCCAAGGAGTGCCGAGATGTGTCACCCAAAGATGCCAAGAACTATATCTTGGGGTATACCGTTGGGAACGATCTATCTTGTCGCATGTTCCAGCTCCCCCAAAATTCGGGAGGTCAGTTCTTTTTCGCCAAAGCTTTTGACAAATTTGCGCCTATTGGACCGGCGTTGATCAGCCCGGAGGTATTTGCCAATTACACGTCTGGATATCTCATAACAAGAGTCAATGGCGAGATTCGACAGAAGGCGGATCTCAAAAAGGACATGATATTTTCCCTAGAGACCATACTCAGCCACATGAGCCAAGGTAAAGATATACTCGAGAATCGATTCCAACACAAGGTATATGCTTATCCATATGACAGGTACAACGATTCCAGCGGGCACGGCAGTCATGACCGGCACGGCAGCGGGAGTCGGTGCATTCCGCAAACCCAAGCAATTCCTGAAACATGGTGATGTTGTGGAAGTGGAAATGCAAAAGGTCGGCACTTTGACCAACACTATAACCTTTGAGTAAGCGTTCGTAATGCACTAGCCACGTCTTCTAATACGTGCTCCTAACCGAGCTTTAACAGGGTCAAGGCGCTCACTCGTGTTATTATATACATACAATGGATTCTGATTCAAGTAATTACACGATGGATATAGGTGCAGCTAGTGTAGGGTTTCTGGCCAAGAGATAGATAAGTGAACAGTTTAAGGTCGTATTCCTTTGTATACTGAAGCAGTCGTGAAACGAATCCGTATAGAATGATGTTGAAAGAAGCGAAGTGATAATGACTGGAACTATACCGTGGCCGAAATGGGTTAGGATATGGATATCTGAACAGCCGTCGGCTAGTTCCAGAGATTAACAGTGACATTCTCGGCCCAAGGCTGAGAGGGTTGCGTTGTAAGAAGGAACGAAAGAAATGAATGGAGATTATATTAAATTGACAGAGAGAAGTGATTCTAGTCTCCAAATCGATGCATGAATCAAATGGCCATTCATCAAGCAGTGTTGAACATACCGGTTCAGCAAATATCCAATGTACACACAGCTAGCTCATACGTACAAATACCGTTGCAGATCCGCTAGCCTAGTCTGAATGCTCAAGCCGCCGCTTCAACAATGTCAAACACTTTACGAATTCGTTCACATTCTTAGCGCAGGCAAACACAAAAAAGTCTGGTCGTACGAGGGCGAATTGGGTTGATTTCCCGAGACGATGAATATAAGCTCGTTCATCATATCCAGGGCCGATATTGTCGGGTAACCGCGAGCTAAAGGAAGGCGAGAAAACTTCGGTATTTTCGTCGTGCAGATGCGTCAGCTGTAAGGTGCTCGAACGACTGACATGAGGATTGAAAACAATAATGGACTCTTCTGACAAGACATATGGGTCGACTCCGGTAGCAGTGACGGCCGATTTGGCTCCACCAAGCAGTCTTTTGTAGTCATTATCTGAATTAATAATGAGGATGGTAAGTAGAGTCTTGGACTGCCTCAAAAGTTGATCTGACAAGACTGGAGTTTGCTTAGATGAGGATTGGACGTAGATTTGAGCTAGTCGAGCTCCTCCGTTATACTCCTTCAGGAAGAAGCCATCTTTGACGTTTGTGAAGGCTTGTCGCTCTTTCCATTCTTGGGGATCCGGAAGATTAGGCAGTAAGGGAGTAGATTCCAGGAGCATATGGAGCCACAGAACAGCTCGAATCCAGACTGATGGTGCATTATTGCAGAGCATCCCATTGAGCGTGGAAAACCATGCCGCATCGTCCACGCTCTTTCGACGTTCAAGTGCCCACGCCTGGAGTATATTATCGCGCAGTATTACATTTGGTTTGCTTCGTAGATTATTGCCTGTCAATAAGGCCAATCTCCATGCCAGTTGGTGAGCATCACGCACACCACTAGCTATGCCTTGTCCAGCAAAGGGTGGGAAGACATGCGCGGCATCTCCAATTAGAATTGTGCGTTTGTGAAACCACCTAGTGACGACCTTGTGAGCGAATCTGAATGGCCGGCAGCGAAGAATCTCAATGCAGTCGCGAGGGTATTCCACGGAACCAGAAAACCTGCGGCCTCGATCATCACTTGTCAGAGTAATCATTGGTGTGATATGCTGCCAGAATAACTCTTCGGCGTCCATGGAATCGTCCCAATCATCTTGACGAAACTCGTGGCGCCAGGTCCTGTCACTGTGTGGTCCGAATCTACCGGTGGCTGTGGCTTTACCAGGAGGACAACAGAAATGCCATCCTTTAGGCCAGAAAAGATCATAGACCTCAGTAGGGGAGTATCCAAGTTTCCATAGCGGGAACCGTGGATGTGACTGCGAATTCGGGACCGAAATCTTCAAGTTTGCCGCGATCCAAGTCCCATTGTACCGGTATATGCCTTCTTCTTGTCTGATACTTGTGGTTGGCTCCAGGAAGTGCTTTCGGACTATTCCCATCTTCCCGTCGGCCCCGACCAGCCATTGGCCTCGAATTTGGCGCCGAACTTGATCCTCGGTGACATATTCAACTGAAGGCGGGTCCTCGCTGATTCTGCTAACAACGGTGCACCCCGTTTGGAGTGTGCACCATTCAGACCGTTCGATCTGTGCCCTGAGCAATTGCTCTATCGTGAGTTAGAAAATGATGTATCAGACTTGAGTAGCTGGGAGATTCGATACAAACCTAATTTTGGCTGACTCTGTAATATTCCCTCAGGCAAAGCTTGCTTCAAAATATTCGCAGTACCGAGATTGAGCGAGAAAAATGGCTTCTCGCTGAAGGATCCACGGTGAAATTTGATGGTGTGCACTTCTGTTCAGGTTAAAGATTAGCTTGACTCTGATATTACTTCCTCATTGTACGGTGGAGAGAAGGATGGAAGTGACTATATACGGTACTTACCATGGCCAATAGTGTTAATATCATGACCAATACCAAGGTCATACAATATCCTGATAGCATCTCCAGTGAGGTACACTCCTCTCGGATCGGTCGTAATGACAGTCTCTTTCTCTAATATGACGGACTATGTCAGGTATTAATATAGACTGTAGCAAAAGGCTTGACTAAGTCAACCTACTTGAACACGCAATTTAGCGAGAGCAAGGCCAAGAGCAAGGCCCGAAGGCCCTGCGCCGATAATAATGACTTGCGTTTCGTCCATTAGTGTTGCTCGAAGCCAAATTTTGTCTGATAAAAGCCGATGCGTTCTTGCTTGGGCTTTTACGTAGAATAGGCTACATATAGTACGGCATTGGTGTCATTGTGTCACATGGACGGATGAGAACTGGTTAGTTACTTGTTCATCCGAGAGCACATAGCCTAGCAAGCCAGGCGCCCACATCATCGGCGCGATCAAAAAATTGGACCGGCTTAGCTGATATTGCTCCGTGGTGGGAATGATCGACCCTTGCATTGTTAGATCCTCCGAAGATGCGGGGATATGCTCCGAACTTCTGCTCCAATGAGAGAACACGCCGCGAGGCACTGTCCACCTGGCCTTGCTCCATAAGCTGCGTCTCATCAGTCCCGAGTCAACTTTGTGTCCATTTCATGTGTTTTCCCTCTTGACCTCTGGTCTCCTTTACGTGATATAGAGGGTCAGCTTGTGCGAATTGTGCATAAAGTCTCCAATACCGTCAATCACCGAAAGTGACGCCCACCCACCTCCATCCCGATATAGTTGCTTTCTCATGTCAGAAATGGCTACGGCAAGCACCCCAATACGACTCCCATGCGGTCTTATATTGAGAAACCGGCTGATAAAATCGGCCATGTCTGAGAAAATGGCCGTAAATAATCAAGCCACGGGCGACCATCATCGCGTATACAGGCGCTGGGCGCAAGGCGGATGGGGTGCTTTGATAACCGGTAAGTTCTGTCTTTGGATGAGATTGAAGGTATGGTTTAATGCTAATACATGATTTTGATTAAGGAAACATCATGGTTGATGACCACTACCTTGGCTCTACAGGAGATGTTGCAATCTCAGGTTCCGACTCAATCATTATTGAGAATTGGACCTCATGGACTAGAGAAGTTCATGGGCATGGGTGTCGTATAATTGCCCAATTGTGAGTGGCATTCATGAATCCGCCAAGACTTAGAAAATAAAACGCACAACGCAACTGAGGGTTGTTGACAATGCCTTAGGAACCACCCTGGTCGCCAGTCACCAGTTGGGGCTGGGAAGAGAGGTCTGTTATCCAAGACCCTTGCACCGAGCGCTATTCCTTTGAACCTCGGTGATAATTGTCTTGCCACTATCGCCAGAATGGTGATGTTTGGGACTCCTCAGGAAATGAAGCGCAGTCAAATTGACAATTTGATTGCGCAATTTGTTCGTGCTGCAACGTTAGCATCGCGTGCCGGCTTTGATGGTGTGGAAATTCAGGCAGGACGTGAGACTAACCCATTGTTTAAGACTGACCCGCAAATATTCAAGGTACTAACATGCAAGCAGATGGGTTCCTACTGTCCCAGTTCTTATCATCGTCCAGTAACTACGGTTGACTATAGAGGGCACTGTCCAAATACTTTTTTTTTACTAGGAATACATTACGGGGGTGTACGTGGGAA